>JAAGEH010000045.1:985180-1078841 GCA_011751065.1 Lasiurus cinereus | reverse complement strand
GTTTAAATTAACATTGGCAGGTGAGGGTGTGGGGTTTGGGACAGAGGTATTCAGGGCTCTAGGTGAAAGGAAAGTCTATCACCGTCAGCACATACTTCACAAATCCTGAGAACACCCCATGCATTGACATTGGCCGGGAGTGTAGAGAGAGAGAAGAGGTAGCTTCTTGTGGACCAAGCATGAAGATCTACATTCTATTTGACAAACCCAGCCATGTGTCCACACCAGTGTCATGAGAGGCAGAGTAGTGGGAGTCACACTAGCATTTAAAAGGAAAAAAAAGAAAGCAAGTTTGTTAAATACCTAGTTCCTGACCCAGGTACATGTAGACCAATAAGACTGTTTTAACAGAAATCTGACTTTAAGCCAATTGGCTACTATTCAAACATTTTCTTAAGCAAAAGGTAACTAAATAAATTGATTAAAGTTACATTTTCTTGATTTTATAATATGGTTTTAAAAAAAGTCTCCTAATTGAGTAATAGTACTTTCTAGTATTATAAACCAGATAGCAATAAATAGGCACATTATTAATTCATTGGAGTGGTAAAAGGGACAGCGACTTGCCCAGCCAGCATGGCTCAGTGGTTGAGCGTCAACCTATGAACCAGGAGGTCATGGGTCCATTCCCAGTCAGGGCACATGCTCAGGTTGTGGGTTCGATCCCCCGTGTGAGGTATGCAGCAGACAATGATCAAGGATGTTCTCATCATTGATATTTCTTCCTCTCTAAAATCAATCTTAAAAATTTTTAAATAAAAAAAAGGGACAGAGACTAGACAAGATCGGTTATCTGAAATACCATGAATCGTTGATAATTTCCATATTCATGCAGAATAATGGTTATTCATGTTTGATAGATAAGGTTTAACTTGGCCAGAACTGAGCCCTTTCCTTTGGCCTAGCAGACAAAAAGTTGCAGTCCCACAAAGCTCCCTGTTAACTCATTCAGCACTGTGACTCAAGTCTCTGTCCTGTCAAATGACTATTGCAGAGGACTGGCTCTTCTGAAATCTTATAGCTTAGAAGCCTCAGGTCATGAGATTAGACTCATCTCCCAGGGACTGACAGTCTGCCCTTCCTACCTTGCCAGACTATGTGTGGCTCTGGAATAAATGAGGAATTCGTGAACTTTCCTCAATGAAAGCTGCACCCACAGTGTGTGCATGGTGAGAAGTAGGGGAGGCTCCATAAGCATAGTTCAGATTTGCATAGCAATCTTATTTTTCTTTAGATAGTTTACATTTGTTATTTATTCTACAGTGTCAAGCTTTCCTTGGGATTTATACTTCTCCCATTTATTTTTCTTCACATTTCCTTCTTTAAATATTCAATCTGTCTATCAATTTGTGAGTTATCTAAAGGGAGCTTTAAGAATAAATGTGAGAGCTGAAACCGGTTTGGCTCAGTGGATAGAACGCTGATCCCATGTTCCATTCTGGTCAAGGACATGTACCTTGGTTGCAGGCACATGCCCAGTAGGGGGCGTGCAAGAGGCAGCTGATCGATGTTTCTCTCATCAATGTTTCTAACTGTCTATCCCTCTCCCTTCCTCTCTGTAAAAAAATCAATAAATATATTTTTTAAAAAAGAATAAATGTGAGAGAAAAAAAGCAAGAACCTACATGAAACTTATCATTAAGTTCTATTAATATACATAGATATTTTATTAGTCCCATTTTAGGGCTGTGTTACAGTTGTTCTACCCTGATGTGGCCACATTAATTCAACAGCAGCATCCAACAGCATCTGAATTTTACCAGGACTACAAAAATAGAATGCATACAAAAATAAATATGCTGAGGTATTTAATAACTCATTCCACACTTCCATGTTTGAGTGTAGGTTGTTTTATAGAAAATCACCGGATCACCTGTTTATATGGAATAAGTCATTCCTATAGCTGTTACTCCGTGGCTAAAACTTCATAGTTCAGATCCATTTCCAATTCTTTTATTTCTCTAGGGAAATATAAATTCAGTGTTGTTCAAAAGTTACTAAAAGACCAAAGATGGATAATTTGCCTGAATATTACAAAAAAATAATGTATAAACACGTAGTATGTATAAACTGTTCTTATTCATACTCATTTTGAAAAGTCACTCTTAAAGCCTTCAATGGAAATGCATTTACATTAGATGTCCTTTTAAAATAAATTATGTCTGGCATGTAAATCATTAAATTAAGGGGTACACTAATTCGGCTTTTTTTTTCTTTGCCTTTCTATTTTTTATTGCTCCTCTTTTCTTTGGGTGGTGTATATAAAGAACTTGGAAGCTATATCCCAAGCGGCAACCATCTAATATCTTGGCCTGCTTTGATGTTGGCCCGTGCTTTGTCACATGGCTGTGCTGTTATTGGACTATCCACCACCCTTCAAGTCTTCTCTAACACCAGTTTCCACGAGCAGCCCTTGATTAAAATAATCTCCGGGTTTTAACTCTAATATCAGAGAATTAACTTGTAACTATTTTAACACTGAAGGATTTGTCTGAATGTCAGGGGTGGGGGTTTGAGGTGTCTGTGTCTTAATCAGCAGATAGTAGAGACCAATCATAAAGATGCAACAGACACAAAACAGCTCCACCACTCTCTCCATTCTGATCCTAAATGTCATTTTGAAGAAATGATCAAGGAAGGGATTTAACAAGAAAAAAAAAATAGAGTGGCATGAAGAGTGTTTTGATCTAATTGTTTTTTATATATGGATTATAAAAAAATGCTTCTTAAATTAATAGAGAACTAGAAAGATTTATTTATTCTAATTTTCCTTCCCCTCTCCAAATTAGACAAAGCTTGGCATGATTCAGTTTTCTTGTGAAATGAAGTTCATACAGATAATTCTCAATTGTAGTTAACAACAACAATTCTGAATTTAAAAATGTGCCCTCAAATCTTAAATAAAACAAAGGCTTCCAGAACTGAGAATATTAGTGCTTGAAAGGATTTTATGATCAATCATGAATTTCTGGCTAGCCAATAAATAATGTTGTTGTGGGCATGTAAGTCAATATCAATTATTCCTTAGAGCAATCTAGAAATATGCACTTAATTATATATAGTATAAATTATAATATGCAAATGATTGTGTTGTTTAGACTAGCCTATTCCCCTGTGCCATATCACTCATACACTGGAACTCTGTTTATACCCCCCAATGTAGCACATCCAGTACCAGAAAAAAGTTACTTTATTAAACTATCCAATCCTCAAAGTAGCATTTTTCAAAAGTGATTGACCTCTCCCATTGATGATTTTTTTCAATAATTCCTTCACATGGATCACACACATCAACCAGCCAATCGAAATTTTTGCAAAACTCCTGGCTTTCTGTTTCAACCGAATAGCATATCAGTATTTCCCCGCTATAGAGAAAACAAAAGTTTCTCTTTGGATAGATTTTCCCATTAAACAAACTTCTGCCATTGAAATCTGTTGAGATTTGGGCTATTGGGAAATCATCAAGGTAAGTAGATGCTTGCTAAAAGACCTGTTTTATTTTGCTGACTCAGAAACATGTTAATTGTTCTGTAAATAAAGCAATAATCATCAAGAATTATTTTTAAATAATTACTTTGTCCAAAGATGGTACTTCTAATGTTTGATTTGTTTGGCTCATGAAGTTAGACTTCAATCTCACAATCACTACTTAAGCCAGCAATTATCAACTGGTATGCTTCAGCATAATGGTGTGCCACAAGAATTTTTTTTTAAATATATTTTATTGATTTTTACAGAGAGAAAGGGAGAGGGATAGAGAGTTAGAAACATTGATGAGAGAGAGACATTGATCAGCTGACTCTTGCACGCCCCCTACTGGGGATGTGCCCGCAACCAAGGTACATGCCCTTAACTGGAATCAAACCTGGGACCTTTCAGTCCGCAGACCGACGCTCTATCCACTGAGCCAAACCGGTTTCGGCACAAGAATTTTTAAAATATGCAATACCTGACTATTTAATCAGGGGCACGGACTCCTTTTCTCTGAGATTGTCAAGTAAAAACCTGACAATAGCCAACACAACAATAGCCTCCCAGTGTGAATAAATCAGAAGTATACCTTTTTGTGTGTCAGATTTTTGGGTGTGTCACAGAATTTCAGTAGTTTATGTGTGCCATGAGATGAAAGAGGATGACAATTGCTGAGTTACACATCTCTATTTCTTTTCCCTGAAGGGAATCGTTTCAACTTTTTTTGGTGTGTGACAGTTACTCTGATCAAATTTGCTCACAGAGAAGTCCATGATCAGAAAAGCACATAATTGTTGCTCCATGGAAAAGGAGAGGGAAATGATTTTCAAAAGGTCGTACCTGTATTTACTTTAAAGGTGCCCCTCCTTAATCTCAGTTTCTTGTGTGTAAAAGGATGAGTTTGCAGTAGATATTTACCAATGTCTCTCCATCCCTAAATTACTAGGACTCTGACCCCACTCATAAGCCTTACTAAGCTAATTTAGCACAGATGTACTCTTATCCAATATCAATGCCAATAAACATCAACATTGAGCAAAAGTTAATAAGAAGCTAAATGTCTCTGATGGTGCAAACAGGGATTGGAATAAATAAAAGCACAGTTTAGTTCATTAGATAGAACTGGATTTCTTCATCCTTTTTGTCACCCATTGCTTATAAGGTTGAAATTTCCACATATCTGGTGCTTTAGCTTCATCCTATTTTCACCCTCATTTTATTCTTCATCTTCTATCATATTCTGCAGATTCGGATGGATTCAATTGGGATAAGCACCATTGAAGGGGAGTATTATTTTTCATCTCCAAGCCTCACCTCCCGACTATTCACCTAAAGAATGGTCTGTATATGGCTGTACAGCATATGCTTCTTTCCCCTTGTTCTCAGTTTGATGCCTAGATTTGGGGTTGCCATCTTACAAAGTTTAAAAAAGAAGACCAAGAAAAATAGTCATGCAGAAATCCTGACATCATTGAATGGCTCAACCCAAAGTTGGCCACCATTGATATCTAGTTTTCTTGGCATGTGAGAGGAAGTCAGGGTGTTTGTTTGTGTGAGTGCTATCCTGGGCTGCCTGATTCACCATTCAGGATTTCAAAATTTATTCTTCCAGCTTTTAGAAAAATTATGAGCTTATGTCCCTTGAGATGTCAAACCCTCTTCCAGAATGGCATAAGCTGAAGAATACCTCCTTACTGAAAGATATGTTCCCTTCCTGGGAAAGCCTGTATCCAGTAACTGGTTGATGTGAGTGTCTCCTCTCAATACAGAAGAACTTTGAAGAGCCATCCCATCTTGGAGCTCCTCATAAACTCAGCTGAGGCATTATTCTATATAATAAACAGATAATATGCAAATGAACACTCATACCCTCACAAGATGGCTGCCTATGACCAGGCCAGCAAGAGGGTTAGTGAGGGACAACCAAATGACTGAACAGTAGGCTGCATGGGGTGAGAAGGCCATCAGGGGGGAAAGTTGGGAGCAACCAGGACAGTAAGGGGGAAAGAGGCATTGAGGGCAACCAGGCCAGCAGGGGGGAGCAGTTAGGGGTGACCAAGCAGGCAGGCAGGTGAGCGATTAGGAGCCAGCCATGCAGGATTGTGAGAGGGATGTCCAACTGCCAGTCGATCAGGCCTATACTGGCAGTTGAACATCCCCCAAGGGGTCCCAGATTAGAGAGGGTGCAGGCCGGGCCAAAGGGACACCCCCATTCATGAATTTTGTGCACCAGGCCTCTAGTTGAAAATAAAGCTCAACCAACTCTCCCTCTACACAGACTCCTGCTTTCTTCACATTCCCTGAGGTAATGTTTCCAAGAACAATGCCTATATAAACTTCTGATGCGAGTCCCTGTCTTAAGTTGTTGTCCAACTAAAAACAAATCACCATATTGTTTGGTTCGCCATTTAGCTTTCTGTTAGACATGATTACTTGTGGCCAAATTATTTCTAATATATATATGAGTATGAGGCAATTGGGAGCCTGCTGGAATGCCCCACAAATAGCAATCACTGGGCGAAACTGTTTGACCCCAACCGAAGAATTAGCAGTGTGGTGGAAAACTCATGGCTTTTCATGGGGGTAACTTTCAAATCTAGGCCAGTCCTTAAACAACAAGGCAAAGTTAAGCAAAATATTTAAGCTTAAGTCTTGTTTTTTCCCAAGTGTTAATTGAAATAGTAATACCTTTCTTATTATTTTATTTATTTATTGGTGAGTAATAAAATGCTAACACATATAAAGCATCCAGCACATATAACCATCCCTTTAGTCATTTTTTGTGAGGACTCAACAAAGTAACACATGAATAATATTTAACATAAATAGCCCACACTATGTAAATAGCAGCTCTTACTATTACAGCAAATTCAGAAATGCTTTCTTGAAATGACACCAGTCCAAAATTATAATTCCTAAGAAGCTTATATTATATAACGATTTGGCATTTATTAACTCGCTTCTTCCAATGTTATTTTAAAACTCACATGTGGTCCAAGATCCTCCCTGGGATTTACAAAAATTGGCATGAGCAGGGACATTTGAAAATCTGAAAAACACAAAAGAGAGAATCTGAGAATGCCAGGGCGCACATTCAGACCTGTCTCCGGAGCACCCTCAGAGGAGATACTGTGAAGAACAGCCATGAGGCCTTCCACCCAGGAGTATCAGGCTCTGAGACCGTATGTGGACACTGCTGTGACAATTTTGACAGACATTTGTCCTTTTTTTTTTTTACATAATGGTTTTTTGTCAGACACCGGTTGCTCACGTCATGCCTGCTTACTTTCACATCTATAGTTTGGGGGCACTTAGTAGATACTCAGTACCTATTACCTGATCTTGAAACATCTTCTCTATTAGTTTGTGTTCTACATTATGCTATATTTTTAACAGCTAAGAACTAAGTATTATGAGGCAGAGGGTAGGGGTGGTTGGAGGTGGAAGAAGGCATAGAGGAGATAAATAGTGATGGGCAAAAATAAAATGAATCTGGGAAGAAGAAGAAAGAGGAAGAGGAGGAGGAGAAAAAAACAAAATGGTTCAGCCAAAAGATTAAAAAGTAAGTCAGGCCAAAACCAGTTTGGCTCAGTGGATAGAGCGTCATTCTGCGGGCTGAAAGGTCCCAGGTTCGATTCCGGTCAAGGGCATGTATCTTGGTTGGGGGCACATTCCCCAGTAGGGGGCGTGCAAGAGGCAAGTGATTGATGTCTCTCTCTCATTGATGTTTCTAACTCTCTATCCTTCTCCCTTCCTCTCTGTAGAAACTCAGTAAAATATATTTAAAAAATAAATAGTAAATCGGCCCAGCTGCAGTAGCTCAAGAGTTGAGCATGACCTAGGAACCAGGAGGTCATGGTTCAATTCCTGGTCAGGGCACATGCCCAGGTTGCAGCCTTGATCCCCGTATGTGGGAGGAGGATGGGGGGCATGCAGGAAGCAGCTGATCAATGATTGTCTCTCATCATTGATATTTCCATCTCTTTCCTTCTTCCTTTCTCTCTGAAATCAATAAAATATTTTATAATTAAAAAAAGCAAGTCAGTGTTTCAAGAGCATCTTCTCTTTGAACCTGGGGAAAGAAATGTTGAATGTTCTATTGTAGAAGAATTCTTGGTAAAGCGGGGTTTATTCATGGCAACTTACATTCTCAGTTATTACACAATTTGTGTGAACAAAGACTTTCCCTTTTCTTAAGGAATTCATGGTCATGTAGGAAAGTTAATAGTTAAAGTGAGACCCCGCAGGGAGCGTAGGAGGCTCGCCACCTTTGGAAGCTGGAGAGCTGAGGGAGGCTGCCAGGGAAGATTGATCAAGGATCTATTTCTGTTAAGAGTCCCGGTTCCCCGGGGAGCAACGATTACTGAGCACGTTGCTATTGTTGTTGGGCACCAGCTCCAGGTCTCTGGAACAGAGGTTGCAAACTGGCAACTGGCAAGCAGAACCTGGCCAACAGATATGTTGTATTTGGCTCCTATAGGGTCTCTTAAAATGTTACGAATGTTTAAAACTGGGAAATTTCACATAAAAACCCAGATTGCTGGCTTTTTCTGAAAAGATTGAAAGACACAGCAACACTGACTCACATTCCTGAATGACAACAGTTGGCTGGATTTTCGTAACGGCTCTCCAACAATAACAATAAAAAATGCACTCTTCTGTTTACCACAGTCCCCACCGCTCCTTAATACTCTCCAATCCCGATCCTGAGTGTTGACTGTCATGTATCACCACACTTCTAGTCATTTTATAGTGGAGAGAAAGATGTCTCTGTCGAAGGTGATGTCTTTATCAAAAGCAGGATAAAACATAAGATGACAGGTCCTCAAAGGCACATATTTAACTTTAATTATTTTATAGGATTTGCCTGGCCCTCAATTGGTGGAAAATACTCACTCCTCTTTGGAGTAGCATGAAGAAATATCAATTTGGTGACCAAACCACCCTCCCCTATAGCCACATAATACTAACTTCGGGGTTGGATTTGGCATGAATGAATGAATTTCATTAAAAAAAAAAAAAAGACTTAGGACCAAGTGTTTCTCACACCAAATGAATCATGGAGATTCTGATGAGAGTCTTTGACCTCTAGAGTGTGAAAGAAATGTGTATATTGAAAAGCCTTGCATATATATTGATATACCTTTAGCACCAAAGAATACCTACACAAAACATGGATGGATCTGTGTCTCCCAAATGCCATTCAGAGTCTTTCATAGTGTCATCGGATCAAGATTTTAAAGGACGTCCCAGTATTTTATGCTTAACATAATTACAGATGACAGCATTTGGGCAAAGAATGCTCCCAAGCTGGTTTACAGGGTCAGGACCCATGCCCACAATGTTCCTCACACTGGAAATCTAATTTGCAGGTTCAGCCCATATCCCGCACTGAGATAAAGACATCATTCCTTGAAAGGAGAAACATCACTTCACAAGAGAACATTTTAAAAACAAATGTAGAAGAAGTTCAACATGAGGGAATAGTGTTATGTGGCCTCCAAAGAAGTGACCTTAGTTAGCAACAAAAATACAGAACGCTAGCCTTTCCACACCATTCACTTGTCAGACCTTATTCAGTTTTCATTTCTCAGTATCACAAGTGTGTGTGTGTGTGTGTGTGTGTGTGTGTGTGTGTGTAGAACATATGTCTGTGGTGGTGTGTTTGTGTATATTTGTGTGTCAAAGGGGAATGGACAGAAGCAGGAATATTGAGCCAAGAGTACATCATATGAAGAATTTTTAAGCACAGTTGGGCTAATTAAATTGGAAATTTGTTTTGTAAAAGTCATAAGTATATTTAATTTAAAAGAGATAATTATTTTTAGAATAATTAGGTCTATTTCCTCTGTAGCTCTAAAAGTAATGCTAAAAAGGTTGATACAAGAAATACTTTTCTCTCAAAACAATCTGCATTACCCCCTCCAAAAAATAAAATGGACTAGAGATCAGGGAAATTCTTTGTCATTATTACCCTTCCATATTCAACTGAAGCTTTGAGAAGCATCAGACTAGGTGATAGTTAAAGGCACCCCCATCATTTTATGAAAGAAAAAGAAACCAAAAAGAATGTTGGCTCCCAGCCTTTCATAAAAGTCCAGATACTGAGGAGTTGTCCTCAGTTTACAGCACAAAAACTACCTTGGTTTCATGGATGATTGCCATGTTTTCGCTGCTTAGCATCCAAACACACTTCCCACTTTTGAGATATTTCCTCTCCTCACTTTCTTGCAAGCTTTGCCAATCAGATGTTCCCGCCTAGACCTTTGACTCCGGGAGAGGGGACACGGAGCAGTTCAGAACACCATGTGCAGTTAGGAAAAAGTCACAGCAGCCAAGCTGGCAGGGCGGAGAGCCTGTTTTGCCAGCAAACATCTGCAAGTGTCCTATCTGAATTCCTTGGAGCGCTGGCCATTTCATGAGTCTGGTTCCGGAGTCCTCGTGTCACTTCTGTGCACTTCGGAGTGTGATTCTAAGAAATAGCTTTGGCTGCAGAGGTTCACTAAAGACAATATCTGTTCCTTGAAAGCAGTCCGTTGACTTAGCAAAACAATTCGTGAGAGAAGATCTTATAGAGGTCAATGCAAAGGTGTTCATTAACAAGAAGGAGAATGGCAAGGGGTTGGCATTGGGGATGTATATCCACCCGGTACTTGTCCTTAAAAGAAAGGTAGATATTGCAATCTACACTCTAATCCATTGGTTCTCAAGCTGTGGGTCGCGACCCCTTTGGGGGTCGAACAACCCTTTCACTGGGGGTCACCTAAGACATCCTGCATATCAGATATTTATATTACGATTCATTAACAGTAGCACAATGACAGTTATGAGCTAGCAACGAAAATAATTTTATGGTTGGGGGTCACCACCACATGAGGAACTGTGTTAAAGGGTCGCTGCATTAGAAAGGTTGAGAACCACTGCGAAGATCTGGGGAATGTGGAATCCATGAGAGATTTTTTTTATGAGTCACCTGGCTACAGCTGATCACAGGATCAAGCAATGGGACTCTGATCTAGATCCACTTTCATTAGCAGGACTTTTCTGCTCTCGTGGCTAAAGAAATATGGAGTTTCTCTTTAAGTATTTGAAGGGGCACCACCAACTATTTCCTCTCAGATCTCTAGTTTTTGACATTTCTTGATGATGCATTTCGGTTGGTACATTTTAATGTCAAATATTTCCTTTGCTACTTCTCAAATTTTTCCTTTGCTACTTTCCTCAGTCACCCATTTAATTATGGATGTTTCACGTTTTAATTTTTTTTCTCTGTCTGCTGCTAATGCTGTGAGATGTAAACTGTGTTGTGTCTTATACCAGCCCTTCTAAAACTGTGACATAAATATAAGTATTTCATCATTTAGAAGTATAATTATAAATTACAGAATATCTTCATTTTTAATAACACAACTTTTTCTAAGTGTTGTGTTATTAAATGTACTTAATGGATGTACCCCATTAGGTACATCCTCTTGTTGATTATATGCTTTTATAAAAACTTGGGCACATACTCACTCTAAGACATTGTAAGAATAAATTATCAAAATGTACTAAAGGCTTAGAAAAAGGAATTTAAATAGTGCTCTTTCAAGTGAAATGATTTAACTCAACTGCTCATGATATGACCTCTTTTGTAATTAGAATAATTACTTTCTCCGACAAGTACAGTACTACTCTATTTTCACTGATAACACCGGGAAGGAGGTTTATAAAATTAATTACTCCTTCTTGTAACATCTTTACTTCTTATGAACTTTAGTGCAATGGGATGATTAGTATGTGTGCATGTTACCAGTTTATTATAATATTTGCATGAAAGAGGACAGTATGCACAGTGGGGAGAAACACTGGTTTTTAGAATCATATGTTTTGGACTTAGGTTTCAGTTTTGCTATCAGCCCCTTCCTGAACCTTGTGTAAGTCAGCAAACACAAACTAAATCTAAACAGTATTCTACTCTGCTCACTGGTATAAGAGTGTTTGTGTGTCTGAAGATCAAAGAGGTGATGTGTGTTGAAAGCATTTATAAACCAAAATATTTTATAAATAATCACTGCACTTAGAAATTGGAGAGTAATGATAAGGTATTACATGCACACTCTCTCAATGTTAGCACAGTATTTCTACAAATTTCACTTCATAAAGCAAACTTTCTTTAACTATCCTGCCATCCGTCATGTTTTGTGTCACCAGTCACAAATGGAATCAGAGCAGTTACTGTGTAAAAACACTATCATAGATGCCAGGAATGCTAGAAGTTTCTGTCCTGAGATATCAAATGGTACTCTTAAAATAACCTAACATACATTATGATGATAAATAATGAATCAGCAGAGCACACCGTAAGTTATGCTGAATAGTGTGTAGTCTATGAGCAAACTATGACTATGGGGGAGACAAAAGTCACTGTTGATTCTGTTCTTTAGAAACGGTGGGCATCCACTGAATGAAACCCAAGGGAACAAAGGGAACCTTCATTCTGTGTAGGGAGCATTGCCAGGAAGGGGCTTTGCTGGCTATTAGATAATAAGTTTTTTAAAGGCACTGCCATGTGGGAATCTGTTTGGTCAGCGATAGTGAGATAGCGCTGTAACACATACCTCAAAAGCTGTGAAGGTGGCTTTAGATTGGACAGGAATTAAGCCCGAATAAATTTTAAGGAGCATATTCAAAAAGTGTAGATGGCCTTGAACATGCTGTTAGGAGAAATGTGGGTGTTAGTGGCTTTCCTAGCAGAGACAAGACGGAAGTAAAGAGCATGGGAGAGGAAACATAAGTTGCCTTAGAGCAGTGGTTCTCAACCTGTGGGTCGCGACCCCTTTGGGGATCGAACGACCCTTTCACAAGGGTCGCCTAAGACTATTGGAAAACACCTATTTCCCATGGTCTTAGGAACCAACACACCACTTCTCGGTGTAGCAAAATGTAGCAATGTAGTTTACTGTTGTCATAGGAAGACTGTTACCCATGCTATACCATGATTCAAGACAAAATTTCATTTATTTGTCATTAGAAATAAATATTTCACAATATATAATTACATATTGTTTTTGTGATTAATCACTATGCTTTAATTATGTTCAATTTGTAACAATGAAAATACATCCTGCATATCAGATATTTACATTACAGTTCGTAACAGTAGCAAAATGACAGTTATGAAGTAGCAACGGAAATAGTTTTATGGTTAGAGGTCACCACCCCATGAGGAGCTGTCTTAAAGGGTCCCGGCCTTAGGAAGGTTGAGAACCACTGCCTTAGAGAATACCCGAATCATTGCAAACAGACTGTTTGTAGAAATATGGACATAGCAGGTGCTGTGGGTGAAGGTTCAGAAAGAAAGAAGCAACTCATTATTGAAAACTATAGGAAAGGGTTTCCTTATTCGGGGTGACAAAAATCTTAGCAGAATGTCTTCTGCAGCTACGTGGAAGGCAAACTTATAAATGATGAAATAGAATATTTAGCTGAGGAGATTTCCAAGCAGAGGGATGGAGAAACAGCCTCATTTCTTTTTGCTGCTTACAGTAAAATGCAAAGAGAAGGCAAATTGGGAGAAGAATGATTAAACAGAAAGGAACCAAGAGGTGATGGTTGGGAAATCCTCAGCCTATCCAGATTGCAAAAGATGCTAACACCAAGAGATACACTGTCCAGAATGTACTCTCTCAAGAACAAAGCTGAGGGTGTGGCTGTAACAATTTTCTGCCAATGCTTCCAAAGGGTCAGCAGGTCACAGTACTCAGTCACACAAGGAGCTTTTTGAAGAGATGAAGAGCGTGACTCTCAGATCCCCTCCATCCCAGAAAACATCTAGAAAGTTTAAGGGTGTTGTCCCTCAGATTATCTCAGCAGACGCCAAAAATAGAGAACTAACTATCTAAGAAATAGCTGTGGAAGTCCCCGGATATAGTGTAGCCCATCTCCATGGCATACATGGGAGATCCACAAGGTTCTTGGAAGTTTTATGCTACAAAAAAACACTACCAGTTTAGACTAAAAAGGATAAAGTATGAAATAAAAGGAGACTATGGGACCCCTAAGATTTTCCTGGCAGCAAACAAGCTGATAAACGTGAAAAGGGAAAGAGGATTCAAAAGCTGGAAGCCCAGAGCCTAGAAGGAGCTACAAATCACAGAGGATTCTTCACAGGCATGAAACCTGACAAAGTTTACCCAGCTGGGTTTAGACATTGTTGGGATCAGGGTGCCTTCTACCCCACCCCCATCCCCCCTTTAATTTTCTCTCTTTTTAAAAACTGGAATGTCTGTAACTGGTATCCTATGCCTGGTCTACCATGGTATTTCAGAGACAAATATCATGTTCCTTTACTTTTACAGATTTATTAATGGAAGAGAGTGCCCCAGAACAGAGAACACTTTAACCATACCTGATGGCATTTAGATGATGGCATTTGGGACTTTTGAGCTGATGAGATTTAGATGAGATTTTTGGACACTTTGTTCATATGCTAATGAGTAAGATTTTTGAGGAACTTCGGTTCAGTGAATAAATTTCACATGTGGGCCCTAGCTGGTTTGGCTCAGTGGATAGAGTGTCATCAGCCTGCCGACTGAAGGGTCCCAGGTTCAATTCTGGTCAAGGCCACATGCCTCAGTTGCGGGCTTGATCCCCAGTGGGGGATGTGCAGGAGGCAGCCAATCAATGATTCTCTCTCATCATTGATGTTTCTATCTCTCTTTCCCTCTCCCTTCCTCTCTGAAATCAATAAATATATATTTAAAAAATTTACACATGTGGGACAAATGTAAATCTTAGGGAACAAGAATGCTGACTGCATTAAATAGGATAATAAGCCCCAATGATGTCCATATCCTAGTTCCCAGAATTTATAAATAGGCTACCTTATATGACAAAAGGGACTTTGCAGATGTAATTAAGGGTGATGAAATTGCCATGAGCAGATTCTTGTTCAGATAGGCTCAATCTAATCATATGAGCCTAAGACCTCTTCCAGTTCTTCTTTTGGCACAGAACCAGAGACATATTTGTGTGAGAAGAACTTGACCCACCATTGATGGCTGTGAAGATGGAAGCTAAGAATTTTGGTGGTCTCTAGAAACTAAAAAAGGCAAAGAAAAGACTGTCCTCCTAGGATTTCTAGAAAGAAATAACAGTCCTACTAATACCCAGTGATTTGGTTAGATTTTCTAGCCCAGTGAGAACTGTCAAAGATGTCTGACCTATCCTCTATAATAAAAGCCTAATATACTAAGTGTCTAGTCGTCCGGTGACTGGTTGATTGTTCAACCACTCAAAGCGTAATATGCTAATGATATGCCAAGGCTACTCAACCGCTCACTATGACATGCACTGACCACCAGGGGGCAGATGCTCCAACTGGTAGGGTTAGCTTGCTGCTGGGGTCCAGCCGATTGGGACTGAATGAGAGGAGCCAGACATGCCCTGGAGCCCTTCTGCAGTTCCTCCCTGCCCCAATTGTGCACAGATGGGGTCTCTTGGCTTACCGAGGACCCCTGGGGGATGTCAGAGAGCTGGTTTCAGTCCGATCCCGCAGGCCACTTCCCTTGGCAGGGTACCATATACAGGACTCACAGCTGGCAAGTGCCACTGTGGTGATACCAGCCTCTTCCAATCGGGACTGATTGGGCACTAGCTTGCGGCAGGTGCAGTGGGGCCAGAATGAGCCAGAGCAGCAGGTAGGAGCTGTAGGTGGCATTGAACTGCGGGGTTTGGCCCAATCCCCACAGGCCACCCCGAGGGACTCCACCCCTGCACGAATTGGTGCACCAGGCCTCTAGTTGAACCATAATGAACATGCAGAGCAAGGTTTGCTTGTCCCTAAAAAGATAGCTATATGTATCTATACATATATCCTGAGTTACACATTTAAAAACACTGGTAATGATGGCATTGAATGAGTTTATTTTCTACCCTACATTTCCAGTTACACATCCCAAATGCACCTTATTTTATAAGTTGCTATATTATAGTTACTAAAAGAATGTTGCACTTTCCTGAACACACCTTGGATTCCATGATATTGGGCAAGTTTCTCTTCCCATCTGGACATCACTGCCATTATTTACAGGATGATCTTTTACCTGCCCTTCACCATGTCATTCAAGAGTCAGTTCCTATTTGAAAGCCTTCCTGGGACCCTTCTTCCCACCCTTATCATCTATGTAAAACGCTATCAGTCTCTATGGGCAACACAACCGCTATGGTCTGAGCGGTTGTGTTGCCCATAATTCACATGCTGGAATCCCAATGCCCACAGTGATGGTGTTAGGAGGTGGGGCCTTTGGGAGGTGGTTAGGTCATGAAGGGGGAGCCTTTATGAATAGGATGAGGGTCCTCATAAAAGAAACCCCACAAGGCTCAGTAATCCACATCCGATCATGTTGTCTCACACTTAGAGACTCCAGAACGAATTTCCGTGGTTTATAAGCCACCCAGTCTGTGATATTTTGTTAGAGCAGCCTGGATTAATTAACACAGCATCTTTTTCCTTAATTAGTAGAAACTGCTATATAATAGCTCCTAAGCTCCAAGAAGCCCAGATGAAACTCTAAGAAGAAATTGGGAATAAAACAACACTTAAGGAAATATAAATCACCATCTGCCAGGGAAAATTCATGCTAGCCTATATACATTTTCTAAGAGAGCAAAAGAGTGTGAATCAGAGAGCATCCGTGTGTGTGTGTGTGTGTGTGTGTGTGTGTGTGTGTGTTGTTCATAAAAAGTATTTTTTACAGAAAAATTACAAGGCTATTTGGACATAATTAGGGAACTGGCATAAGAAAAAGTAAACTAAGAGAGAATTCATCTTGGCTGAAAAAAATACAAACAAGATTCTCCAGGGATAAGTGCTATGGCCAGGTTTGTTCCCCATCTTAGTTCAATGTCCTTTAGTGTCATTCAGAAACAGAACACTTGATTATGCAAGACATTTATTTGACCCAGTATAGCAATTTATCATGAAAACTTCATAGGAGTTGAGTTATAAAGAGCAACTCAAACAAATTAATAATCATTTTTGAGCTAAAATCAGTGGGGTTAAAATATTTAGCAGAAAACCTGTTATTAAATATTTGTTTATATGTAAAAATGCGTTTTTAACAATTTAACCATGTTGATATTCTACTTCTTAAGTTACTGTAGTAAATTATTGTAATAGATATGGACTTAGCCATTTATTGATTTTATTATTTTTTAATATATTTTTATTGATGTCAGAGATGAAGGGAGAGAGAGAATAAAAACACCAATGAGGAAAGAGAATTATTATTTTTTAAATATATTTTATTGATCTTTCACAGAGAGGAAGGTAGAGAGATAGAAAGCTAGAAACATCGATGAGAAAGAGACATAGATCAGCCGCCTCCTGCACGCCCCCTACTGGGGATGTGCCCGCAACCAAAGTACATGCACTTAACCGGAATCAAACCTGGGACCCCTCAGTCTGTAGGCAGACGCTCTATCCACTGAGCCAAATCAGTTTCGGCAAGAGAGAGAATTATTGATTAGCTGCCTCCTGTATGCCCCCACAAGTCTGCAACCCAGGCATGTGCCCTAGACTGGAATTGAACCCAGGACCTTTCAATCCACAGATCAACACACATCCACTGAGTAAAATCAGCTAGGACATGGATTTTATTTTTTAGAAATTCACTATGCACCAGTCCACAGCATTTGTTTCAATTATTCCTTAAAACTGAGTGATGTCACATATTTCATAGTCTTGAACACTTCCATCTTTATAAGCAAATTAATTAATTAATTTCTATCCTTTAGATGTTCTTATCAGTTTATGATCTTTTCCACTTGTAAGAAAATGAGATATTGAGCAAATCTCAATTATGTATGTTAAGGAAAATGATTTGCCTATAAATTTCAGTTTTTGAACAGACTTCCTGTTAGTGGAAAAGAAGATATTTTTGTTCTAGTTATTCCTATGCTAAACCAAAAGGAGTGTCTTAAGTTATTTCTGCCATGAATATTGAAATTATCATGATATATCAGCAATTTTAAAGTATGCTTTTAATTGATTTTCTGATCCCAGAAAATAAAAGTCTAGATACATTTAAATTGCTAAATTAGAACATCAGATGTTTGAGGTTAACAATCACTAATCCCAGACATAATAATAATACTAATTGTATGATTACAACACTGTAGGAACAGTGTAGACCTTAACTATGGAGTTACAACAAAGGAAATTTTGGAGCATCCATTCCAATTTGTGTTAGTCTACTGGTAAATAGTACCAGAGCCTGGATACTTGCTTATTTTTCAAGTCTCAGAGTTGTTCTTCTCTGGGAGCTGTTTTGTGAAAGGAAGGGGAGTGACGTGACATCTGGAAGTAAGATGAACATAGCAGATGCAGTGGGGCATAGCTTTGTGCACCAAAGAATTTATTTCAGCTTTAGAAGGAAAATTATGCTAAAGAATATCATTTGGAAAGCCAGTTTCCAATGATCTGTAATAGTAAAAGTGTAATATGCTAATTAGACCAGACATCCTTCCAGACTACCCTCTGGACAAAGTCAGGGCTGTGAGGGAAGCCCAGGTCCCGAGTGCCTGCTGGTGGCCAGAGAGAAGCCTGGGTATCGGGTGCCAGAAGAAAGACAGTGCCTGGAGCCAGGAGAAGGAAGACCTACTCTTGCACCAATTTCATGTGTAGGAACTCTAGTATGTGATAAGAAAACTCCATTTACTATAACTATTAAATTTAAAAGACAAACCAGTCCATATTATATATAAATTAGAGGCTCAGTGCACGAATTTGTGCACAGGAGGTAGCCCTCAGCCTGTCAGGAGATCAGGGTTGCCTCGTCCAGTCCCAATCAAGGTCAATTGGGGCAGGCCAACCAGGGGGAGGGACCACAGGAGGTTGGCTGTGGGAGTGCACTGACCACCAGGAGGCAGTTCCTGTGTTAAGTGTCTGGCCCCTGGTGGTCAGTGCATGTCATAGCTACTGGCTGGTCATCTAGTCATAATGACTATGTAAGGTTTTATTTATATATAATATGCTTATGTAATATACTTACCTTAAAATGGTTAAGTTTCAAGCCAACCCATATTGTTAGAATTCCTTACTCAAAATTAATTAATTAATTAATAATTAATTAATTAATAGTGTGCTCATTAACTAGACAGTGGGAATCCTCTTACAATGTAAATGAATATTAAGTCACAATGGTATTCCCTTTAAATATCTTACATTTTTGTCAATTATAATTCAACAAAGCTAGAAAACTGCCAATAGAACCTGAGAATAAACAATTATTTATCTTAGTGAAAATAGATTCTAAACTGTGTGTGTGTGTGTGTGTGTGTGTGTGTGTGTGTGCATGTGTATGTGTTAATTGACTTTTTTCTTTAGGAAAAATAAAAAAATCAGCAAAAATAGAAATGCCTAACAAGTGTCTATTGAATGATTATGGATTTTCAATCAAGTCATGTGATTACAATTCTAAGTTTGACAAACATTTTATGTATAAATTTTTTAAATATTTAATATTTATTTTTGAACCTCAATTTTAGGAAGCTATTTTTAAAGCAATTGTAGTATATTTTACATCATGATTGCTTAAATCCATTATTATGTAAAAGTAAGGTTCATTTCACTGACTCAAGCATTCTTTCCATATGTGTTCAAAACAGCTTTAAGAAATAAAACAGCAAAAAATGGATTGTTTTTGTCAGTGCTCAGTGTCCTCCTGGTAAATGTGAATAATAACAAATACTTCAGTAGTTTGCCTTGAGGCTAAAACATGTTTAGACATGTAATATATTTAAAACAATAATGACTGTCACCCACAGAAGTGTTGGAGAAATATTAGCAAATATGATTGTCATTGTTTATCTCATTATGCATGTGTTAGTATACTAGAGAAACAAATGTTACACAAATGAGTAGTTAGTGCTTCAGTGTTGATATATTTCTATTAACCAGAATTTTATGAAATGAAGATGAAAATGATTCGGTGACTAACAAATATTATTATAATTATTTAGACAGAGTAAGTACTTCTTGAGTCACTCATAAAAATAAAACAGGAATTACAGAAATACTTCTTAATTCTGAGAGTAGTACAAAGGAGAACATAAACAGGATGTGTAGATTAAGTACCACTAACAAAGACCTTGCTTGCCTTGTCTGTTAAATTAGAACACAATTTAAGCACAGAAGATTAAATTACTCAGCATTGTGCAAAAAGAAATTTTTAAAATCTGACTAAAATATCTAAAAACATTCTTTTGTTTTTAATTTATTTCTTAACAATCCATAAAAACTTACTCTCAATGGAAAAAAAAATCTTCCTTTTAAAGTTGTTCAAGAAGCCACAAAGCAAAGTGAATACTAAATTTACCCTGATTTTTCTACACCTACAAAAATTTCTTTATACATAAGGGTTTGTGTGAGTGTTTTTTTTATATTTTTTTCTCTTTCTTTCTTTTTGCTTTCTTTCTTTCTTTCTTAAGTATATAGCTCTTTCCATAGAGATCTTTTCTTTATAAAATCCCACAAAGGGTAACTTCTATAACTAGTCTTTCTGTCATCAAAGAACATACAAAAATGACAAATACTATCTTGGAATCCTCAACCAGCCCTGTTCTGATTACAGAAGTGGTACGAGAAGATAAACAGAGGATAGACTTTATCACTAGCCAGAGCAGTGTCCAAAACCCTATGCAGTCAGTCTTTTATCTTATTGCATAGCATGAAATTCTACAACTCATTACACATATTTTAGAGGTTAACCAGAATATTCCTTGGGCTCCTTTCCCCTAATCCTGACCCCATCTGGCTGATCTTGGCTCTTGGAATCTTACAATTTTGATGAGAATAGTTCAAAAAAGAAACCCAAGGAGCTATGATCTCAATCACCATGTTCATATCTTCTATCTTTAGGATCTCTGTCTGTCTTCTCCAGCCCCAAACTCTCCCAGGCAGGAGGCTCGGGGCCAGACTTCCTACCCTAGCCTCATTGATAGATTGCTGGGGAGAAAAATAGGGAAGATCATCACAAAGCAATCTTAAAGGAAAACAAAAAGGATCTAAGAGAAAGTTCAAAGCGGGAAGAGTCCACTTTCCCTAGCCCTGTTCAATTAAAACACACTAGACTGGTTTGGAGGAAAATGCCATTAACCAGGCTGGGAACATTACATCATTCATTTTTATTACATTTCAGAAAACAACCGATATAGGACATTACATCAGGATAGCGAATAATGCCACCACCGATGTTATAGAAATTGTAGATAGTACTGGAAGAAATTTTAAAAATACTCTTCCTTGTAACTCTCTGATGTTATTGTCTGATTAGTATCCCTTCTCATTTTTTTTTTGGAAATATCATCTCTAATTATTGAGAAACCAATGTCTCCCCTCTCAGTTCATCATGTTTGGAAGGTACTGATCTTGCTCCTTCTTCGCTAAGTTGCCATGATTTTGCTCATGACTGAGAAAGATGAACACATGGCTGCGAAGAGATGAATACATCACACAGAAGCATCGCAGTATCTTCATCTCTTTTGTTAGAACTGTCCCAAAGATGTTTGTTTGCCCTCGATGGTTGGGAACCTGAGAGCTGGAAGCTTTTCACTGACATTTTCTGGAATACTGCCTAAGAAAAAGGCCAACATAGAGAGAGGAAATAAGAATCAGGAAGTGAGTTCCTGGACACTTAAAAAATGTTTTTAATATATTTTTATTAACTTCAGAGGAAGAGAGAGATAGAAACATCAATGATGAGAGAGAATCCTTAATTGGCTGCCTCCTGCAGGGCCCTCACTGGGGATCAAGCTCACAACCTGGGCATGTGCCATGACGGGGAATTGAAGTATGACTTCCTGGTTCATAGTTCAACACTCAACCACTGAGCCAACAGAGGCTGGACCTGCACACATTTTTTATGACAAAAACTTAGCCCATGACCTGGACTTCCGCTTTGTGGTATCCAATATATTCCTTTTCCTTTAAATGTTTGAAATACTTTTGTCTAAAGATTACTTAAGCCATCTTAGACAAGGAAACCAAAAAGTCCTGACGAATAGAATCACCTTACATTTTTACCACTGATTACAATACAATTAAAACAGAATTTTGTTTAATGTTATAGGATCTAAAGTCGTATTGGTTAATTACTGTTTGAAACCAATGATACGCAGTACATTTTATTCTCTTATTTTAAGTTCAATGAATACTCAAACATATTAATATGAAACTTACCTTTTGAGAGTAAGCAGCATAGTTTCATGTCTTGGGTTTTTAATATTTTCCTGAGTTTTCCAACAGGCTTCTGGTTTTCAAAACATGATGTTCTTTTCTGTCAGGTAATTAGATTTGAAATAAACCATGGGCTATCAAGATTACCACTCTATCCACTTGATAATTATTTCTGTAGAAGTAACTTTATAGTTCTTTTCTTTCTTACTTTTGTTTGTAAAATAATAAGTACTCTGTGACTTTTCATGTTTGAAAATAATTCTCAAATGTTTCCAAATATTTTGAAATTTGGCAAAATAAAAAGACTTTTGCCAAAAAATTCTATTGAATTTATAAATATGTGTGTTTTTGATGGAAATTTAATCCATATGTTTCTCATTCATTTACAATTAGCTGACAAAAATGTTGTTTTGCAAGAGTTTGATATCTATTATTTGCAAAAGGGTGCTTAAATAGTTTCCTTTTATATACAGAATGTTAGAAGGAAATCTATGTTGACCAATAGAATTTGATGTCTTGAATTTTTTACTCTATTTGTGGATTGAAGTGGCATAGGGCCAACAGATTCATTAAAGTTGACTTTAAGAAATATTTTGCAAGGCTAAACAGATAGGATGATAGAGATGATGATAGGAAATAAGCAATCAAGGGAAGGCTGCAAAATGGAAATCAGAGAGGACAAAAAATTGGGGGAAATAGATAATAAAAAGATAACAGCCAAGTGACTCAGCCCCCAAGGCAATTTTTCTAAATAACTACATGCTGTGAAACTTTGGATCTGCATTGGTTTAAGATACGGAACAAGAAGCCTTCCTAATTATACAACAGAGAGCAAGTACTGGAGTTCTGAGCAGAGGCCCGGCCAATCCATAGCGGGCCCCTGATCTACAACTTTGCTGTCTCCTTCCACCCATTGCATCCAACATATCTTGAGCCCGACTGCTGAATCCAAGTGAGTTAGGACCCCCAAGTATCACTAATATAAGACACAATATCACTTTGTGTCCAAACTATTGAACACATATTGTATTGCTTTCTGTAATGCCACTTCCTTTTCTACTATTTAGATGTGAAAATTTAGGGAGGACAATTGTCAAATGGCACATTCTATGAGGGTAAGATATTAGCAGCTATTCTACCTAATATCTTATTTGAGGAATCAGCATTTGCATCATTTATAAAACAACATGTTCTTAAATATTTCTCTCGCTTCTGAAAATAAATAGCATTGCCACAAATACTTACAATTATCAATCACTGCCACATGTCAAGTTTTCTTCTTGGCTTTTCTATGCATCATTCCCAGTCCTCCAAATAACAGGAAAATTATATCTTGTTATACATGTTTTACAGAGAAAAAAACTCAACGAGATCGCCCTTCCCACAAGTTCCCACTCGTTACTATTTCAGACGTATTGTCTTCAGGAATATTTCACACTTTCCCAACATTTCTGAAGTACTTGCTCTAAGAAACATTTCTTAACACATAATTAATAATAAGTGTTTATATTACAAAGGAGTCTGCATATGTATATGGGAATATATATGTGTGTGTCTGTTTCTGTGTAATAAACACGAAATATCAGCCCTATTTATTGAGAAACCAATGCCTTGTTTGGATAATACTGATTCTGCCCCTTCCTCCCTAAATTGCCATGATTTTGCTCATGACTGAAGCATGGCTGAAGACATGAATACATCACACAGCAAATTAGCAATTAGCGATCTTGTAGGTCTGGCACTTTGAATAAAAGGCTTCCAAGCACATAGTAGAATCCACATTCCATGGGCCAGACTCAGGTATATGATGTGGTGGAAACCTAACACTCACTCTTCAACAGTCTACCTTTCTGGTCACCAAACTATTTTATGCCCTTTATATACTGAAGATTCTTGTCACCTTCCTAAGGACGATCAATTCTATCCATTTCTATCACATTATTGCATATGTTTAAAGACCAGGATCATAGGGAATGTAAAATAGTCTCTCAGGGGTCCAGATATGACCTCTGCAGATCCAATGACCTACCAACTAAAATGATAAGTTGTCTATCCCTACATACCTGATAGAGAGAATCCTAATATATAAAAAGCCAGAGGCCCTCATGACCTAAACGATTGAACTGACTACCTTAAAGGAAGGTGCGAGGGGCGACCAGGCCAGCAGGGAAGGGCAGTGAGGGACAACCAACTGACTGGGCCCTGGGCCCCAGCCAGGATGCAGCGGTGGGAGGGAGTTCTGGCCACAGCTGGGGTGCAGTGGAACTCTGGGTCTCCTGCCATCTGGGGTGAGGTTGCCCTTCAAACCCAGGACCCACAGCTCCCTGTCACTGCCACAGCCCAGCTGGGCTTAGAGCTCCCTCCGGCTGGCGTGCGGTGGTGGAAGGGAGCTGTGGGCCCCAGCAGGGGCATAGCAGAACTCTGGGTCTCCGGCGATAGGAGGCATGGCTGGCCTTCAAACCTGGGGCCCAAAGCTCTCGGTCGCCACCTCGCCACAGCTGAGGGGTCCAGGATTGGAGATATGCAGGCTGGGCTGAGGGGGGACCCCCCCCCATGCATGAATTTCATGCATTGAGCCTCTAGTGTCTACAATAAACATGTCTGATCAGAAATGAGGGATGTGGAAGACATGCAGCAGTCATTGTTTGATAAAAATCTTGAAATCTCACTGGCAACTACTATGAAAGCACTTTACTCAGAGGTTGGGGGATATTCTTGACTAGGTCTTTTCTCTGTTTCTCTGGGGAAACAATTCTGTTAGCCCTGTCCTCCTAGATGGCAGGTTCTGGGAAATTACTCCGTGTACATGGATCTGCTTCAGTCTACCTCTGAAAAGGGGATTCCTTAGGAAGTGCTTTTCTCTGAATAATGAATAATTCTTAGTGTTGGTGTTAAACAGTCCAGATTTTAGCAATATATTTCTGTCAAAAACTGAGTAGGCTTCTTCTGTGTTTCCTTCCAGTCAGTTCTCTATGCCTAAGACCATATTCATAGTTCTTCCCTTGATTTAAATCACAAGACTAATTAATTTTCTTGTTCCCATCATCATGTCTACCTCTCAGTTATTTAAGAGTGGTACAAGGCAACACCATTAAATTCTTTTTTTCCTCAGTTCCTATATTTCATTGAGAGTTGTATTAAATGCCGCAGGTTTCTGTCTGTCCTTTCCTCATGTGAATCTAACCAACTTATGATTATAGCATGACTTTGGCATGCAATCTTTGTAATCCATTCCTTAGTGTTTGAAATCTAGCACCACAGGGAGCAACATTGCTATCGTCCCTATTTTCTTTCCTTTATGCTCATAAAACTGTCAGTTGATTTCTTTTGTAATAACTTTCAAATACCGTCAATAATAACCACACACACTCATGCTTTCATTTTATCCATCCATGTATCTTAGCTTTATAGGCTTCCTCTCAAGGAGCTGCACATCCAAATATTACTAAATACTTTCTTTTTTTAATTGATTTTCCATAGAGAGAAAGGGAGAGGAATAGAGAGTCAGAAACATCGATGAGAGAGAAACATCGATCAGCTGCCTCCTGCACACCCACTACTGAGGATATGCCCGCAACCAAGGTACATGCCTCTGACCAGAATTGAACCCGGGACCCTGCAGTCCCCAGGCTGATGCTCCATCCACTGAGCCAAACTGGTTAGGGCACTAAATACTTTCTTACTCTATAATACTTATTGCCATCTTTCTAGCCTCCAATACCTACCTGAGTCTTTACCACTTGACTGAATCTCTTCACTATTGCAACATATTTTAGTTTTCTATTTTCTGTATCAATCAGAATATGGTAGTTATATTGCAATAATAAATACATTTCAACATTTTTACTAAAAGAAAAGATTATTTTTTGTTCATGTCACAGTGTAATATGAGTGTGATGGTCTCTCATTTTGACTCAGCAGCTCTTGGCCAAACAGCGACTAGGGAACCAGGCTGTTTCCATTTTATAAGTATGTCTCTTGTTGCAAGTGGCCTCTAAAATCACTTTAGGGTGGGAAAAGAGAATCATAGCATCACATGAGTTATTACTTTAAGGGCTATGTCTGAAAATATCTTCAATATCTTCCACACACCAATAGTCAGAACTTCATCATTGACACCAATGCAAGGGATCTTGGGGATTGTAGTCTTTATGTGTACATGAAGAGGAAGCAGGGCGACAAATACATACTTCTATCTTTGTCATATGACTGAGATATGTTCCTAATTAAAAGATATATTCATCATATGTTTTGAATATTAAAACAAAGAATTCTGCTCCACATAAATTTTCTCTATGCTATGACTTTATTACATTATTTCTATTTTGAAACAACCACCACCAAAAAGTTCTAAGAGAGAATATATTTTCCTTGAAAAAAAATATATATTGAAAAGTTCACCTCGTCCTGGGAAATCTGGAGTTGGAGAAAAATGCATTGGCAGAATTCATTGTGCTACCATCTCTGTGTTCCACCTACAGTCTCCAAGCTATGTCTCTTTCTACTCTGTCCATCACTTGTTAAGGGCTAAACATGCAATGTTTCTGGTTGCAAAGATCACCAAAGGAGAAGCATCCAATGCTTTTAAAAGATTTCTCATTATATAGGAAATATGAAAATGTTCCATAGTTTGTATTAATCATAGTATACTGTATTTTGTCCAGGATATATCACATTTAATTTTTAGGACATGCTCTGACATGGATGCTAGAGTACACCAGACACGAATGGAAAGGGCTAGAGAGTAGTAAGAATAAATCCCAGGTTTCTCCTTAACTAACTGTTGATTTAAACAAAGACAAAATCAAAAGTTATAGATGAAACAAACTCTGAATGTTCATAACTTTAAAATTGAGTGAACTGACCAGCCTTGACAATACAAATAGACAAATGTGACAGTTGGTGTCTACCTGTGTGTGCTTTATGAGACATGGAGAACAAACTATCCTTTTTTGTTTATTTGTAAAAGTTTATCCTAAACCCCAATTTTAATATAACCTTTCCCTCTTTGAATTGCAATCTTAAAGCTAAAAATGACATCGATTTTCAATAAACAGAATTATATTTTGTAAAGTTTGTACTAGAAAACTTTGTTCCTTTCAATCCTACTGAATGCAGAGCGTAGATTACCAAATGGCCTCTAAGATATAAATAATTAAATTAAAATAATTGCATCAATTTGCCATCACAAAAAGACATAGTTCTGCATTTCAGACATAAGTAGAGTAGAGGTTCAGTCCGAGAATAATAATTTATAAAAAAGGAAATGATGGTATAGTTAAAAGGATAAAAGTAAACTGCCTGCAGAAAATGTAAATTACATACTGATGCTTAATATTATTCTAACTCAAATTGTCATTGTGATTTGCATCTCTCGGTTGATTAGTGACTTTGAGTGTGTTTTCATATGTCTCTTGGCCTTCTGTGTGTCCACTTTCAAAAAGTATCTATTTAGGCTCTTTGCCCACTTTTTGATTGGGTTGTTTATCTTCCTTTTTTTAAGTTGTATGAGTTCCCTATAAATTTTGGAGATTAAACCTTTATCGGATATAACATTGGCAAATATTCATATAAAACGTTTGAATGCAATAAAAATACTATGTTTTTGTTGGACACATGAGTTTGCAGTATATTTAAAAGCACAAATGGGAAAGATATACAGTAAGTTCAAAACAGCAATTACTTATAAGAAGGAAAGAAAAATGAACTATTTATAGTATATTACGTTATAGTAAGTTAACTTTGCTAATTCTGGTACATATATGGTTGTTTATTCTCTATTTTTGTGTTTGACAATTTTTGTTATGGAAAAGGTTGACTGTATAAGTTAGAATATTTGTGTCCCTACATGGATGCTCTGTCACCCCCTTAGTGCATGGTATTTGTCTACCTCTTCAAAGATGGCATACACCTAGCAAAAAGAAGTAAAGAAAAAATTAGAGAGTCGAAGCTATCTTTTAAAGATCTGACACTTCACTGAGACCGGTTTGGCTCAGTGGACAGAGCGTCACCCTGCAGACTGAAGAGTCCCAGGTTCGATTCCGGTTGGGGGCATGTACCTTGCTTGCGGGCACAACTCCAGTAGGGGGCTTGCAGGAGGCGGCTGATCGATGTCTCTCTCTCATCGATGTTTCTGACTTTCTATCCCTCTCCCTTCCTCTCGGTAGAAAAATCAATAAAATATTTTTTTTTAAAAAATAAGGTCTGACACTTCTTTTCAGACATCATTTCTGTTTACAAGCCATTAGCTAGCACTTAGTCATATGATCATACCTATATGCAAACTAAGCAGGGGTCCTGAGCATGTGTGCTGGTTAATACTTTGGGGTTCAGTTACAAAAGGAAATAGAGAAGCATAAAGATTGTCAGGCCATAAGCACACGCTTCCAAAGAAGCATGACTCATAAGTGTTTCTAAACATGTTTCTAAACAATCCTCACTGATGGTTGAGGATCTTTTCTTTATTCTTGGTAGAGTGTCATTTTTGTACTGTTAGATCAGCAATCAGTAGTTAAACAGCAGTTCCACAAAGGACTTATGCTCATCTAAAGTTTACCCCCTACAAGATACACACCCACACTTGCACACACACAGTTTTAGTTTTAAAGAGAAAAAATAATCAGCCCTTGCATGGCTCAAGGGACAGGCATAATTACTTCTCTCAAGATATTTCATGCTGAAACCGGTTTGGCTCAGTGGACAGAGCGTCAGCCTGCAGACTGAAAGGTCCCAGGTTCGATTCCGGTCAAGGGCATGTATCTTGGTTGCAGGCACATCCCCAGTAGGGGGCGTGCAGGAGGCGGCTAATCGAATGTTTCTAACTTTCTGTCCCTTTCCCTTCCTCTCTGTAAGAAAATCAATAAAATATATATATTTTTTAAAGAAGATATTTCATGAATTAAAACAAAGACCTCACATTTGTCCTAAGGACTAAACTTCCCAAGGAAGAGTGGGACTAGAGCAAGTGGGTTGAATCCTTCTCCTAACCCAAAGTCCTTAATTTAAATAAGAGCAGGCCTCCTGGACATAAACAGGCATCTGGCAGGAATTGAGACAGAAAGATCTCCTAAGATCTTTAGTCCTTAGGAGGAATGATATTGAAAGTGTCAAAGTCAGGTGACCTCAGTTGTTGCTGAACTGAAAACCCCTCTACAGAAGGACCTCAGCTGGACAGAGTGCTGTAGCATGCTATGTTCCTGCAGTTACTTAAAAACCTGTAGCTTGACCTTGTGTGTACGTGGTGGTGCTTGCAGGCATCTAAATTCCAGGGTGGAAAAAAAAAACTTATAATTTGCTCCTCTACTGTCCATTACTTACAAGGAATAAGAAATCAAGTCTTGGCAGTTCTCATATCCATAACGTGGAGGTAAGATCTGACTATCTTCTGAACGTTACGGATACCATACTAAGCACATTTGTTCGTGTGCTTTTAAAATGTAATTATTTATCGCCATGTTCTATCTTCAAGAAAAATGTCAAAAGCAGAAAATCCACAAAAGACACTGAAGAGCCCTGAAGTCTTTCAAAGGACCCAAGTTCTGCAATTTCTTGTTAAAGTTTTGCGAGGTGAGGTTGGCCTCGCACCGACATTTTCCAGAGATGGGGACTTGGCAGGGCTGATGGCACCCTGGCATTTCACTAATGAAAAAATAAACTGGTTCAAGTGACTGGAAAGTACACATGTGTTTGTATAATATTATCTGTTAATGATCTGAGTGGTATATTCAGAAGCTACGAACGACTTTTACAATTGAAGGAGTATACATGGTCTTCTTACTTTGCATGCGTTACATCATGATGGCTACTGAGTTTAGAGATCTTTCTCCTACTTTAAAATAAGAACATTATAAGAATATGGGCTTTAAAGAATAAAGCAAAAGAGTCAATGGATGTTAAAGACCTTAAACTTTATACATCATTATGACACAACATTTCTTTCCAGGTATCCTGGGAAAGGCAATAAAACAAAAATACATATATTTTATTGCTTTTATTCAATATTTCTTTACATACAAGTTAAATGTTCTATGCAATTATTAAACACTGCAGAGTCCTTTACCGTCTTTGGAATACAATTATGTAAAATTGTTATAACAGCTTTGGGAGAGAAGTATGAGAATGAAGAAAAACACAACATTTAAAAAAAAAAAGAAATACTTTTGTTCTAGCTGGGTTTTTTCCTCGGTAGTTAGAGCATTGGCCTGGGGACTGAAGGGTCTTGGGTTTGATTCCGGTCAGGGGCATATACCTCAACTGCACATTCAATCCCAGCCCCAACCAGGGAGTGTGTAGAAGGCAATCAATTGATGTGTCTCTCTCACATTGATGTTTCTCTCTCTGTGTCTCTCCCCCTCCCTTCCACTCTCTCTGAAAATCAATGGAGGATTAACAACAATAAAGACAGTGTATATTAGAAAATGGAGTACAACTTCAGAAGCACTTTATAATGTCCTGAAAATTTTAAAACATCAGAACCCATGTAACAAATAACAAATTTTCTTTCATTTCAGACTATTTTAATGCCATATATATGATATATTTATCATACATAATCTCATTTTGGTATATATTGATATTTTGCTTTTTATTCCTTCCCAGAATTAGCAATGCCTGAGTAGATAAACATTATTTTGTTTTTGGAAAGAATCGATAATAAAGTCCTCCCTTTTTTTCCAGTGGATGATATTGGCTTCGTGAAACATACAAATTGGCCTTAAATAACATGCTTGTGAGTTTAAATAACTTATGGGACAATAACTCTTAGTTAAGCATGATTTTCCTCTCTAAAAAACCATAAATCTTCATGAAGGTGAATGGCTAAATATTATGCCACAACCACCCTCCAGTTTTAGTAGAAAAAAGGTAAGTCCACATTCATTAAGTGTGTATCTCTTTCCAGGCTTTCAGATGAGGAGGGGAAAAACTTGATCATGGACTTAAGAGGCCAGCACCACAAATCCACAGGATTGAAAATGCACTGTACCCAAGAACATTACCAAATCGTGATGCTTAGAAAATCCAGTGGGTTCGACGACTCTTCAAGTATTTCCAGAGCGCTTATCACCTAAGCTCATTATACTGATATGTAACAGAAGGCCCTTGGCCCTTCTTTCTGGAGCCCGTTCAAAAGTTTGGAAGAGAATTGTCTAGAAGTTACCACAGTTGGAAAGCTTCACGTTTCTTTGTCTCCAAGTTAAGCAGAGTTGGGAGGGTTGGCTAACCTTATTTCCACTTCAGAATTAATAGTCTCCGAATGTAAGTGTTCTAGATAGATGGATTACTTCTAGGAGAAGAAATGTAGAGAAGATATAACATGGAAAAGTTAGAAACTTTGGCTTGAGGCGATAAAAAAATTAAGGAGGCTCATCTTCAGGAGTAAATTATCGAAGATTAGGGCCTCTATGGGAGCACAGAAGAATGTTCTCATCTAATTTTATTATTTACCATGTTTCTCCCCTTTACCCCTACTTAGTATTTACTGTGTAAGTTTATGTAAAAAGGAAAAAGAACATAGACCTTCCACAGTTTACCCTGGCATAGCTGCTATTTTTAAGAGTTCTGACTTCTCAAATATGTAAATTCAAACCTAGTTTTCAAACTAATTTAATAGTGATGAGCTGGTTGTGTTTCTCTAGCTGCTTAGTAAAGATATTGTATTTCTTATGTTTAAGTCTCATTTAAAATGAAACCCAAACTCTTAACATTTTTTACCTTATTTTTAGTAGTACGCACACACAAAAACTTTGGTGAAGCCAAAAATAATTTGGCAATTTTCTTTCTGAGATGCTATAGGAATATAAGTTTTGATGCCAGGATATAAGCTCTCATTTACCAAGTGATTCTATTGCCCATGCAAAGGTATGTTACTTCCAAAATTTGCATTTGGGGTTGGGAGATTAGTTTCTTTCTATTACAATGCAGGGCTGTCACAGATGCTTTAATCTCTATATATAAAGAGCCAGGGTCCATAACGTTCAAAATGACCAAATGGACAACTGAACACCAGGCTGCGCATGCAACAGGCTCAGGTGGTGGGGACTGGCGAGCAGGCTGAACTGCTGACCTCTCGGAGAGAGGCCCAGACATAGGCCCAGAGATGCTGACTGGCATACAAACCAACCAATCAAAACCAAATTTGGATGAATTGAGAGGAGCCAATGGCTGCTTGGGAGACGGAGCTTTTGACGCTGACTGGCACAGAAACTGACCAATCAGAACCTAATCTGGGTGAACTGCAAAGGCAGAACCTAAGGTGGGGGCTGAGGAGGGGTTTTAAGGGCAACCGCTGTTTGGTGTAAGGTGTAAGAAAGCAGTTCAATTTTTTAATGACTGGTTTGGCGGTATAGTGCATATGGCTGGCCATCAGTCCAGCTATAGGGATTATGTATTTTTGTCTGCCAAGAGCATCTCCTCTTGCTGAAAAAAGACTCCCTCCACTTCAATTTAAGCAATCCTATCCTATATAATCTATCTACACTACTAAAAGAGTAATATGCTAATTAGACCAGGTTGACTGGCCATCTTCCTGATGTCTGCCTTTTTTTCCAGACAAAGCCATGGTGGTGGGGGCCAAGGCAGAAGCAATTAGGGGCTATCAGGCCAGCAGGGGAGGGCGGTTGGGGGTGAAATCAGGCCAGCAGGGGTTAGGAGCAATCAGGCTGGCAGGGGAGGGCAGTTGGGGACAAGATCAGGCCATCAGGGGAGGAAAGTTGGGGGTGAGATCAGTCAGGCAGAGGAGGGAAGTTGGGGGTGAGATCAGACAGACAGTTGAGGGCAATTGGGGGTAAGATCAGGTAGGCAGAAGAGGGCAGTTAGAGCTGACTAGGCAGGCAGGTAGGTGAGCTGTTAGGAGCCAGTGGTTCAGATTGTGAGAAGGATGTTTGACTGCCTATGATTCTTTTTTTAATATGTTTTTTGTTGATTTTTAGAGAGGAAGGGAGAGGAAGAGAGAGATAGAAACATCTATGAGAAAGAAGCATCATTGATCAGCTGCTTGCTGCACATTTTTCACTGGGGATTGAGCCCGCAACCCAGGCAAGTGCTCTGACTAGGAATCAAACTGGTGACTTCTTGGATCTTGAGTCAACAATCAACCACTGAGCCACACTTGTCAGGCTGTGAATTCTTGAATCTACACAGGAAAGGAAAAGCATTCTGCATCACTATGAACACCCAGGGATAAAATCAAGCTCCATGACACAATGTGCATACTGATTTCACTTGATAATAACAAAATATTGATTAAAAAATAAGGCTATAGGGGGATCTGGATGTATCCATGGCTCACCACCTTATATTATGCATATAAAATTTGTACTTCTAGTGTATGGCCCTAAAATTCATACAAAAAGTGCCTTTCAGCAATCCAACCCTCTTTAAATCCTTATCAGTTGGTGGCTAAGCCAGAATGATCATTAGATATCTCAGTCAAGTTCCTGCTTTAAGTCCTCCTATAAGAATCCATGGATGACCTAACATTTTATAGAAATGTTTTTTAAAAAACAAACAAATAGGCCAATGTTTAACATCGATTTCTTGTATGATACTTTATGCCCACTCTAAAGATTCCACTATTATGAGATTCCCATATCCCTAGGAAATGCCATGTTCTTGTCAATCCTATGCTAACTATCCAATATTTTTCCACATATAAAATGTCTCCCCATAATTTGGAGTGAAGAGAGACCTTAACATTCTGTGAGTTGCTTCTCTGAAGAATGGAAGAGAACAAAACCACTGTGAATAAATTCCCTTAGCAAACTAGTTTCCCTTTGGGCTATGAAAATGAGATCAAACATTATTTTCAGTTTTATAAACGTTACCCATACTAGATTCCCTTTGGTGGCCCAATTATACTCTACAAAAAGCAAATAAGCAGAGGGAGGATAGGTCACTAGTGCTAATGGAGGAGTCAGCATAGCTGAAGAAACGTTATTTGAATTATTTTAGAGGGGGTTGTAGTCATTGTAATACTCCTGAAAGGAAGGAATTGGAGTTGGTCTCGCTTCAGGAAAACACTCACATATCTAAAATGCAGCCAAGTGTCTGGAAATTCGAGCAAGATAGATAACACATGAACACACTTTTATTGTCGGGGATGGATGATTCCCATCCTTTGGTAGAAAGAATTAAAAACTGGATGCTTTTATAACCAAGAGCCCTGCCCGGTAGCCATCAGAGCAGTTTGTATGCGTGCAGTTGAGAAGTGAGTTGGAGTCCTGACATCATTCTTTTTTTCTTTTTTTAAATATATTTTATTGATTTTTTTTTTTTTACAGAGAGGAAGGGAGAGAGATAGAAAGTCAGAAACATCGATGAGAGAGAGACATCCATCAGCCGCCTCCTGCACGCCCCACAGTGGAGATGTGCCCGAAAGCAAGGTACATGCCCCCAACCGGAATCGAACCTGGGACCTTTCAGTCCACTGAGCCAAAACCGGTCTCAGCCTGACATCATTCTTGCTGGGATGTTGCTGTCTACTGACTGTTACACTCCTAGAGAGGACTAGCTTGCATGCACAGGGTACACACAATACAATCTTGGAGTCTGAGCTGCTTAAAAAGGCTCCAATATGCTTCGAACATTCAAGAAAGCTTCACATTCTTTGTGACACATATGGGAAAGGGGAAAGTTAACTTTCTTGGGAAAATAAACACTCTTTATATAAATAAACACAGACATTTACAGCAGTATAAATTATTTATGAAAATGGTTTTACTCGAGAAGAGACAAGGAAAGGATTAACTATTGTCAGATTAAATAGTTACTACTGGACATATTGTTTTTTTCTTTTCATCTATATGAATAAAGCAGGCTCAAATATTTGACAATATAAGTATTCTATAATATTTAGAGTTTTTTCTTTTTTGGTCAAATCTGTTAAGACACAGATTTCTTAAGGAGGGCATAAAAAGCACAAGCCATAAAAAAAGACAACAATAAAAAAATATTAGAGTTAATCAAAACTAAAGATTTATATAATATACTGTTGCAAAAATGATAAATAAGCAATAGACTGAGGTAAAATATTTTCAATATTTGCCAATATATTTAACACAGCACTTGATCTTTAATTTATAAAGTCTTTAAAATTCAATAAGAATTAGACACAAAGACAATTTTAAAAGACAATTCACAAAAGATAATATACAAGGAACTACTAAGCACACAAAACACTGTTACTGATCTGAGAAATGCAAATCAAAACCTAAGTAACTATTAAAAACTTATTAAGATAGATAAAACTTAAAATATTGACAGTACCAAGTGTGAGTAAGAATATGAAGCAACTGGATTTGTTTATACATTGCTGATAAGCATGTAAAACGGGATAGCCACATAGGAAAAGCCATTTGGTAGTTTCTCATAAAGTTGGAGCTGTATATAGATATTAGTTGTGAGGAACTTAGCTGAAAGATGATTTTTGTTTTGTAATAAGAAACTAAAAATAAAATTAGAATTAAGAATATCATTTGGTGATAAATATGACACAACTTCCATTTGTTTAAAAAATTACTTTATGTATTTTTATGTATTTCTGCCAAAGACTAACAAAACATAAGTACTTCTATTCCAAAATTAACTTATTTATCATCTTTGCTAGATTGCTTAACTCTTGGCCATAAGTTTGCTCTTTTGTAAAATAGAAATTTTAACACCTTTTTATCTTTCTCATACAGTTGTAAAGATGACATAATTGATATATGTTTTGAAAAATAATTATAAAATGTGCTTTTATTGATTTCAGAAAGTAAGGGAAAGGGAAAGAGAGAGAGAAACATCAATGATGAGAGAGAATCATTGATCTTGAGCCCTCAGCCCAGTCATGGCCCTGACTTGGAATCAAACCATGACCTCTTGGTTCATAGGTCAATGCTCATCCAAAGAACCACACCCGCCCAGGCTTGGAAAATTCTGAAACTGATTGAATGTAAAAGATTATGCTTAAACAACTATTAATTGTATCAATTTCATTGATATCATTATTATGAATATCAAAAGGTATTATATGACTAAAACCTGATGTTTGCCACTTACTATCATTCCTCATTACATAATAGACACCATAATGCCTAAATAGTTCAATCTGTAGAAGTAAAAGAATAAATATTATTCATATAATTAAGAAAATGTTTGCTTTGACTTTATTTCAGTCATCCTAAAAAATATTTCTGTGTAGGGTAAAGTTGCAAAGACTATTGAATATTTGCCTTATTTAAATGCTCCAGAATATTTTTCTTTAAACCCTGACATTTTTATTATATAAATACTCTCTTGTTTGGAAAAGGTAATAATAATTTTAATACTGGTATCAAGTTCTGTAATATATACCATTTAAAAAAATTAGGATGTGTCAAAAACAAAATTCTTCTCAAAAGGTGATTGTTAGATGACTCTTTTTTTTTGAAAATATGCTTCGATATTTACCCATATGCTTTAGAAATAAATGTCACATTTATTAAAATCAGTGAGAGTTACCTAATTTTAAATATGCTGAGTTAGACGTTTTATATTTTGCCAATTGTATTAAATGATAATCATTAAAAATAAGAAGAGATCTGCTTTAATGTTTTACAAAATCCGAAGATCCACAAATGTTGAAATAACAAAACTGGATACTGAACATGATTCTCAAATTATAACAATTAATTTTTCAGTTACATGCTCTGCTCATACTCAATTGGAGACCCTTCAGCTTTGAGACTGCTTCCTGTAAATGTTCCAGCTGAAGAGCTTGGAAAAACCCAGAGTGCATTTACCAGCTTCCTATAAATTCAACACTAACATATTAATTATTGGAATAATGGATATATTAGCATAAAATCTTTTCTAACTTCTATTACTTATTATCTCCTGTAAGTATCTTTTTTTTAAATATATTGTTAGCCCCACCTGGTTTGACTCACTCGATAGAGTGTTGGCCTGCAGAACACAGAGCCTCAGACTCAATTCCAATAAAGGGCACATACTTTAGTTGCAGTCTCCTCTCAGACCCGGGCCCTGGTCCAGGCATGTTCAGGAAGCAACTAATCTATGTGTTTCTCTCACATCAATATTTCTCTCTGTCTTTCCATTTATCTTCACTCTCCCTAAAAATCAATGGAAAAATGTCCTTGAGTAAGGATTACCAAATATATATATATATATATATATATATATATATATATATATATTTCAGAGAAGAAAGAAGAGGGGAAATAGAAATATCAATGATGAGGGAGAATCGGTGATCAGCTGTCTTCTGCATGCCCCACACTGGGGTTCGAGCCAGCAACTAACCAGAAATGGAACCATGACCTCCTGGTTCATAGGTCGATGCTCAACCACTGAGCCATGCCAGCTGGTCTATAAGTATCTCTTTAAATGGCTGTTGCTTCCTACTCAACTATGCAATCCAAAGATAGGAATAATGTCCTGTTCATGTTTGTATTGCTATCCCCAGAAAAATTCAACAATTGTCATATGCCCAAGTTCAAAATATTTGAATTGATAGCCATTCTTTCTGAGTTTTAAGGTTTATCCCTAAATACTTCACATAATCTAATGTTATCCTTATATAAATACTATAAAATATTTATTAATTCGGGGACTTAATTTATGATGTCAGGTCAACAACACTATCACATATCTACTTCATGTTAAACTTTAATAATAATAGTTTTAACATCCACACTTTAAAAATAAGTAAATAGCCGAGACCAGTTTGGCTCAGTTGATATAGCGTCGGCCTGCAGACTGAAAGGTCCCAGGTTTGATTCCGGTCAAGGGCATGTACCTTGGTTGCGGGCACATCCCCAGTGGGGGGCGTGCAGGAGGCGGCTGATCGATGTCTCTCTCTCATCGATGTTTCTGACTTTCTATCCTTCTCCCTTCCTCTCTGTAAAAAATCAATAAAATATATTTTAAAAAAATAAGTAAATAGTCACTGTGGAAAATATTTTTAAATGATTCTGAAGATCAATTTGAGAAACTATTGCAGAAAGTAGAGGGGAAAACATGGCAAAAAAAATCAAATGATAAAAGATTATGCAAAATGTAAGAGAATAGAGATTGATTGTAAGAAACATACCAAAGCCTGATTTAGAAATCACAGAAATACTAATCTAAAATAAATTAAGAAAATGTCTCTCTGTATTAAAAACTACAAATTGATAAAAATACTAATACCATATCAATGGCAATATAATTCCATTTAAATGATTTTCTGTGTTCTATACAAATACCTATGACATATATTTTTCTGAAATAATTCTTTGATTAAAAATAAAGTATAAAGAAACTGTAAAAAGCACCTATGAAAATTTAGAGAAAATATCAATTTTGTAAAAACAAACAGGCATGATATTCTTATTAGTATCTCCCTTCCAACATTACATCTAAGAAAATATGCAATAATCATTAAAAGATTTTGGGAAGAAAATGTTTTATACATGATTCTGCTGAAAAAAAAATTTATGTATTCATTGAATAGTTCTCTATTTCTTCACACAGACTATGCTCCTCAGATTCTCATACAGTTAGATTGGGGCCATATGGCTGAATTCTGGCCAGTAGAAGGTAGAAGAAACTTACATAAGGCGATTCTGGCTGGTCAATAACTCTGTTTTCTGAAGCAAACTAGGAATCTTATTTATATACCTTCCTACCTCCTAGAAGTGACTCAGAATCCCTGAATCACCACCACACCTGCATTTGTGTTTTTGATGTAATAAGAATGAAGTTGCTGTTTTAGTTTCCTATAGTAGTTGCTGAAACAGATCACCACAGATTGAGTGGCTTTAAGATAACCCCACAAATTTGTTATCTCACAGCTCTTAAAGTCCAAAATATGAACGGTCCTCACAGAACTAAAATCAAGATGTTGGTCCATCTGTATTCTTTCTGAAGATTTTAAGGGACTATCTGTTCCTTGTTTTTTCCCACTTTCTCAAAGCTGCCCACATTCCTTAGCTCATGGTCACATCATTTCAACCTCTGCTTCTGTCATCACCTGGCCTTAGGACTCTCATCTTCCTGCCTCCATCTTATAAGAACTATTAGGGTTATATTGGACCTACTCAGATAGCTCAGGATAATCATCCCATCTCAAGAGTCTTAATCAAACATGCAAATTCCCTTTTAAATGGTAATATATGCAACAGATTTTGGGGGATTAGAACATGTACATCTGGTGGGGTCATTATTCTGCCTATTAAACTTGGATTTGAACAATCACTAAGATCTAGGGCTATATTTGTTATTGCAGCATAGCCTAGCCTATTGAGACTAATTTTTTAAAAATATATATATGTTTTTATCTAGCAAAAGGTTAATGTGAAGCCTTAGAAATGGTATATAACATGAATACATGATACATTTTCTGCCTTTAAAGAGAACTATTGAGCCAAAACCGGTTTGGCTCAGTGGATAGAGCATCAGTCTGTGGACTGAAAGGTCCCAGGTTCAATTCCAGTCAAGGGCATGTACCTTGGTTGCAGTCACATCCCCAGTAGGGGGCGTGCAAGAGGCAGCTGATCGATGTCTCTCTCTCATCAATGTTTCTAGCTCTCTATCCCTCTCTCTTCCTCTCTATAAAAAAATCAATAAAAAATATATTAAAAATTTTTAAAGGGAACTATTGAAAACATACTGTTTTGGTTGAGAAATAAAGCAAAACGTCTAACTAAAGACTTGCAGCAGTGGTTTAAAGGGACATTCCTTATCAGGCATGAACCTCAAATTGAAGAATGCGTGTGCTCTGTCTCAGTCCATTGTGGCTCTTTGGCTTCTGTTTCAGTCCCCAGAAAGAGTGCTTACTAGGATATATCCTTCTGTGAACAGTTTGCTCTGAATGTCTTGTTTTGGCAGCTATTAAAAATACAAAGGCTGGCACTTTTCTGTAGCCATAATTGCTAAATCTGACTGAGCCTCTCAGATAGTTGGAACATTCTTCTTGAAGAATTTCTGAATTCGTTTTCTTTTTTTCTCAAGAAGTTTCATGAAGTAACATAATGACCATCTCTTTTGTCATCGGACCTAATGATAATACTGCATGTTTAAGTCCTGTGGTAAATCTGTTGCTTCTTGGGGTTCTTGGCACCACCCTATGCCCTTTTATTATTATTATCTTTCCACATATTTCCCTCTGTTACCGTATTAGTCAAAGCAGGTTGACTGTTTTAGCAAACAACTCCAATTCTTATTTAAAACAATGGAATTGTTTTGCCTATCCATGTAATGGTCCAAAGCAGGTTGGCACCACAGGGGAGGTCTGAATCAGCTCAGGTTGCCTTAACAAAAACCATAGATGGAATGGCTTGAAAACCAAAAATTTATTTTCTCATAGTTCTTCAGTTTAGAAGTCCAAGATCAATGTTCTGACCGATTCAATTTCTCGTGAGAGTTCTCTGCCTGGCTTGCAGATATGTGCTTTCTTGCCTTCTCACTGTATCCTCACATATTGAACGGAGATCTTTCTCTCTTCTCTTCTTATAAGATCATCAATCCCATCAGACTAGGTCCATACACAAGATCTCATTTAATGTTGATTACCTCTAAAAGCCCCCAAATAATTACAATGGGAGTTATTGCTTTAATATATGAATCTGGGGGGCAAGGGAAGGGGAGATGAGTCATGCCATAGTAATCTACCTCTGACCCCCAAAATATGTGCTCTTTTCACATGCAAAGTACTTTTTTTCTACTCTACCACTTCTAAAAGTCTTAACTCATTCCAGCATCAATTCTAAAGTCTAAAGTCCAAAATATCATCTGAATAACATCTAAATCAAGTCTGGGTAAGACTCAAGGTGTGATTCATTCTAAAGCAAATTTTTACTTCAGCTGTGAACGTGGGAAATCCTACAATCTTCCTTAATTTCGTCTCATTTTTTTGTGTCTGCTATAGTTCCAGCTGGAAGTGATTGCTGATATAACCCAATCTCTATTCCCGGCTTCCACTGAGTTGGTTGATTAAGTTCACAAGTCATACACATGATCTGTTTACCAAGTAATTATTTAGCCACACTCTTGGTGTTCTTCATTATTTGGATACTAGAGGCCCAGTACATGAAATTTTCCCTCTAGCAGTCTGGAAGTGCTTGGGGGATGTCTGCCTGCCAGCTTAGGCCTGGCCTAAGCTACTTGCCTGCTCGCTACTCCTTACTGCTTGGCTAGCTGCTCCTTAGTGCTGCCATGGAGGCAGGAGAGGCTCCCACCACTGCTGCTGCGCTCACCAGCCATGAACCCAGTTTCTGGCTGAGTGGCGCTTCCCCTGTGGGAGAGCACTGATCACCAGGGGGTAGGTCCTGCATGGAGTGTCTGCCCCCTGGTGGTCAGTGTGCATCATAGCCACTGGTCATTCTGGTTGTTCCACCATAATGATCGCTTAGGCTTTTATTATAGAGATGGGTAGATTGAGAATTTTTCACATCTCCAAGTTCTGATTCCTTTTTGCTTAACTATTCCCTCCTCAATTCATCTCTCTCCTTTTGTGTGTTACTGCAAGCAATGAGGAAGAGCCAAGCTGTACCTTAAATACTTTGCCAAGTATCTAACTCAGCCTCTGCTAAATATCCTTTTTGTTTCTTGCAAATTCTACCTTCTACAAAACACTGGAATACAAATCAGTCAAGTTCTTTGCCAATTTATAGTAAGGGTCACCTTTTCTATAATTTCTTTTTTTTTTTTTAGAGGTCTTCTGAATCTGATTTTTTTAATATATTTTTTATTGATTTTTCACAGAGAGGAAAAGAGAAGGATAGAGAGTTAGAAACATTGCTGAGAGAGAAACTTCGATCAGCTGCTTCCTGCATGCCCCCCACTGGGGATGTGCCTGCAACCAAGGTACATGCCCTTGACTGGAATCGAACCAAAGACCTTTCAGTCCGCAGGCCAAGGCTCTATCCACTGAGCCAAACTGGTTTCAGCAACCTTTTCTGTAATTTCTAATGTCCTGTTTCTCATTTTTCTCTGAAACTTCAAAGAATGGCCTTGAACATTCATATTTCTACCAATATTCTATTCACAGAAATCTGGGCTTTTTATAACATGCACCTCAAAATTCCTCTAGCATTTACCCTTACCCAGTGCCCAAAACACTTCTTCATTTTTAAGCATTTGTTATATAGCAACAGCCCACTTCTCAGTACCAAGTCAATATTAGTCACCTTGGGCTCCATAACAAATTTCAAAGAGTGTTCAACAGACTGAATGTTTGTGCCATATCAAAAGGAATATGTTAAATCCTAACCCTCAATATATTTTTAAATTGCAGTAAAAAATATCATTACATTGGATCCACATAAGTGAATGCCAGGGTCTTCAGATATGTAGAAAACTCATTGGGAAATGTAAAGTAAATTAGAAATTTCCTTTTCATGGAACTAGTTTTGGAGAGTAGCTAATTTACCATATAGTGGTCCTGGATTGGTTATCTCTAAAGTCTTAATTATTTATCTGTCCCAGTATTGGGTCTTTAAGGATCCTTTTACAATCACCTACAGAAAGCTCTTAAAAATAAGGAACAACAAAAAATGCTGCAGATAGCGCCTGAGAAAGAGTGCCTTTTGTGTTAGGCTGAAAAGAAGAAAAGTCCCAAAGCAAAAAAGCAGAGTAAAAGAGAGAAAAGAGAGGTTCAGCTGGGGGTGGGGGGCGCAGAGCGGGGGGGTAGGGGATATATAGAGGAGGCAGAGGGATGTCAAGTCTACAGATAGCATTGAACAGAAGCAAATTATATTCTTCCTGTGTCAGACACAAAGTAAAAGTGATCAAGACATAAGTCTCTATAAGTATAACAATTTATAGTCATTTCAGGAAATATTACAGAAATCAAATTTCTAATTCTGAATGGCAAAACATTCACAGTCAATTGGAACCCTAACTTAATGAAAGATTCATTTATTCCAACTACAGCTGACTTCCATATTATAGACTCATATTCTTCTGACTCATTCCAAGTATACATTATTCTAAAATCAGATTTTACAATTTAGCCAAAATGGAACTCGAAGGAACATTATGTAAATATCTCTTCTTGTCTCGATTCCCTCACAATCCCTAGGTTCCATATCCGTAAAGAGTACATATGTGGAATAAGGTTTTAAGCATACATAAAACACAAGCATTCGCTGTAACAATAGCCATCCTTTATTTGCTCTTTTACAATGTACCCACTACAATTATGTAGAGCTATAATGGGGCTCTGTATATCTTCCAAGGGTAGGAGTCTTTGTGTGGAATTCAAGATGTTAATATTTCCTTTCTAACCAAATTAACTCCACATGTTTTCTGCTGCAACTAATCTCTTTCCTGTGGAATTAGGCATGGTCTGACTCATTCTTTATTTTTTGAACATGACAATTTACTCCAGAGTAGCCCTCATTTTACATAGCCTCAGGCTCCTTGGACATTGCTGTGTACCCAGTGTCTTTACTGATCTCTGTAGGGAAGGTGTGGAATTATGGGAGAAAATCCTAATCCCACTGGTGTACAGGCTAAGGAGGCTGGGAGTCATCTCAGAAATGGTAAGATGTAGACACCTAATAACTTCTTAGGTGTCTGCAGAACTACAGGATGGATAAAATAAGCCCAAATATATCTGAAAATAATAACAAACATACAATGTATATTAATTGATAATGTCCTAACTGTCTGTCCATGATCTCTATTTAACAATAGTGCTAATCCTAACAAAACAATATGGATAGTATAACCCCACTTTGAACATAAGAAGACATAGCCACACAGCTAATAAGTAATAGAGATTCAAATTCTACTCTCCTGTCTCTAAAGCCAATGACTTTGAAATGAAGTATCTCCATCATTTGCTTCTCAAAGTGGCTTGTGCACAGGCAAAATAGAGATCTCTATGACTACTTAGATCTATGATCCAAAGCTCGAAAAGGTGAAGTAACTACTAAAGCCTCAAAATGTAGAGGCAGAGTCTGAACTACAACCTGACTCTGATGATGCTTGTTTTCCTTCATTACCCAATTCATTTAGAGGTTTCAGCAGAAGGCCCATCTGACAGTGTCTCCTCAGTAGAGAGGAAAGATGAAGGAGAGGGGGAGAGAGAGGAGACAAGTAAGAGCTGAATCATGAATACTTGAAGGACACAATCCACATGCTATTTTTTTTTTTTGGTATCCATAACACCTAGCATGATGTCTTGAACATAGTGATAGTAGGAATGTAATAGTATTTATAAATTAACTAGAAGCCCCATGTACAGATTCATGCTAGAATGGGCTTTCCTTTCCCAGGCCGCAGGCACTGCCTTTCTCAAGCTCAGCTCCTTTCCGCTCAAGCCCAGAACCACCTCTTTCTGCTCTGGCCCCATCTTCCCACACTGCCCAGAGGCCCTGAGAGATGGGAATGGGGCAGAATGCCTGTGTTGTCGCCATGGCAATGACGCAAGCAGTCCACTACCATCACTCAGCACCTGTGTATGCAAATTAACTGCCATCTTTGTTGGGTTGATTTGCATATAACTCTTGATTGGCTGGTGGCATAACAGAGGTATGATCAATTTACATGTTTGTCTATTATTATGTAAGATTAATTCAGTAAATAAAAATGGTATAAGAACCTTTGTGGGGGGTATTGTTTGTTTTTTGTTTGTTTATTGATTTCATATTAAATATCTCATAGATTACATGTTCTTAAGAAAACTTTGCATGTAGGAAAATAATATGACCTTAGAATTTCTGGGCATATGAGGATATCAGTTACATTATGTGTGATCTCAAAGGTTTCTAGTAACCTGGTGGAAGACCAGGTTTGGTAAGAAGCTATCTGTTTTCATTCATTCTTTCAGCAAGCAATTATTAAAAGACCTCTATATGAAAGTGCTGGATTAGCACAGAGTTCAAAACAGTAATGGCTGGTGTTCAAATAGTATCCTATATAATAAAAGCCCAGCAACCAAATGGCAGAACAACCACATCGACCAGTCACTATGACATGCACCGGCCACAAGGGGGCAGATGCTCAACACAGGAGCTGGCCCCAGGTAGTCATATGCTCCCACAGGGGGAGTGCTGCTCAGCTGACCTGGATGAGCGGCCACTCAGGTCAGGTCAACAGCCACTTGGCTGACCAGGATGAGCTGTTGCCCCTGCAGTGGGAAGATCCCACAGGCCATGCCCCTCACCAATGCACAAATCCCATGCACCAGGCCTCTAGTTACATATAAGGTTCCAAAGAAGAAAAAGAAAAAAGGAGTGCTTGCTGGCATTGCTCAGTAAATTGGAAAAGTTAGCATTTGAGCTTGAAGGAAGAGTAGGAGTGCATTGAGCAGCAAGGGGAAAGAGCTGTCCAAGCCAAGGAAGCAGCATAACATGATGTCTTTGGAGGGTGCCAACCCTCCCAGAACAGCTAATGCAGAGAGGATCAAGACTAGAGGCAGATGAAGCTGAGCCAGTAGGCAGGGACATAGCTTAAAGGGCCCTGTATGTCAATATAAGTTTTTTCTATTCTCTTGTAGGTTGTAAGCAATCACTTAAGAAATTTTGAAGGAGAGTGATATAATTATATTTATAAAAGAGGCCCGGTACACAAAATTCATGCACAGGGGGAGTGTCCCTCAGCCTGGCCATCTTGTGACAACATGGGGGCACCCATCTTGTGATGACATGGTGGTGGCCATCTTGTGACAATGAGTGGGCAGCCATCTTGTGATGTGAAGGCATGGGGGTCAATTTGCATATTACTTCTTTATTATATAGGATTTTGCAAAATCCTTAAGATAGCCAGGGTGGATTGGAAAAACTGGGTGGGAAATAGATAGTTATTGCAATGGACAAGACAAGAGAAACTGAAGACCAAAACTAAGATTATTGCTTGAGAGATGGAGGACTACAGGAGATTGAGCACATTCCATAAGATTCAAGTTTCTTGTCAGTTACCATTAAAAATGTAATGTGGTATGTTTTGTATTAAAATAAATTTTCTGAAACAAAATTGTGAGAAAGGCCAAAAATGTGAGTAAATAGCAACTAATACAATTATATCAATGCTTTGAGAAAATATTGCTATATTATCTTCTTAATGACATGGAAAATGTGGTTACAGATGTCTTAAAGTAAAGTAAAATGTAATAGAACCCTGTGTTGGCAAGATACACACTCAGTGGGAATATACTTCTCTAAAAAAATAGATTTTATGTCATTCCTTATTTGTTGGCCTTTAAAGTATTACTTCATTTGCTTAACTTGGAAGAAAATGAATAGGTATTCAACAAATCATTAAAGATTCTTTAATGTAAATGTTTCAAATTAAAAATACCAAATTATTATGTAGATGTTGCTCAAAATTAGATAAATGTATCTTTACTTTAAATTCAAAATTTGTTTTTTTCCACTTTGTGCTTGAATCATTATCATCAGGCTCTCTCTCTCTGTCTCCCTCTTTATCTCTATTTCTCTTTACCTCCATGAGGACCAAGGTTTATACTTCACTGACTTTCTGCCCATAAATCAGAAACTCTAAAACATGCACACAATTATAAATCTAGCTTGACTTACTCTAATTTTCCTAAACTTCACTAATACCTTTAGTGGTTATTTCAGAAACTGCCATTCACACCCCCAAAAATCCATCATATCTTTTCTTTTATCCATATTTCTGTTCTGTATTAGAACAACCATATCTACACTAATAAAAGAAAAATATACAAATTGACCATACATCCACAACACCCACAAGCCAATCAGGAGTGAGTATGCAAATTAACCCAACAAAAATAGTGGGTTAATTTGCATGCACAGGTGTGGAGCAAAGACTGAAAACTCTGGCCCAAGTGAAGACTGAAGACTGAAGACTGGAGATTGAAGACTGAAGGTGACTAAAGACTGAAGATTGAAGAGGCTTGGCTTCTCAGTTGCTGCCAGTGTGAAGGCCTGGGTCCTGGCTGCAGGAGGAAAAACCAGTGCTGGCAGTCAGGGGAAGGAAGGCCTATTGTATGAATCTTCATGTAATGGGCCTATAGTATAATAAGTAATTCAATAATTAAAAGGAGAATATAACTTCATCAGAAATATAAGAAAGGATAATGTGAAGTTAGAGAAAAGGCAGAGGAATGTGATACAACACATGATTGCACCTATCATGAAATAGTTGTTTGTGTCAGAAAAAAATATGTATATACACCATTCCATTTCTCTATTGTCTCCCAGAATATAAATATTTTGTAAATATTTTTGACATATATAGTTCAACAACATAAAATTAATTAGAAGAAAAAATTGTTTTTGAAGCATAAAGTGGCAACCATCATTTTCCTAAATAAAGAATACATTTGAAAGAAATTATAATACTAAAAAAGAGTGCTGTGGTGTATAATTAATATTTTGTGAAATTTTTCATATTCTAAAATATTTCCAGTTTTAAGAAGTTTATACAGAGTATTTTTAAATATATTTATTTATTTATTTATTTATTTTACAGAGAGGAAGGGAGAGGGATAGAGAGTCAGAACCATCGATGAGAGAGAAACACCCATCACCTGCCTCCTGCACACCCACTGGGTATGTGCCCGCAACCAAGGTACATGCCCTCAACCAGAATCAGACCTGGGACCCTTGAGTCTGCAGGCCAAAGCTCTCTCCACTGAGCCAAACTGGTTAGGGCCAGAGAATTATTTAAAATACAGTATATTCATTATATCTTTAAAGGTATTTTATCAATACTTTCTTATCTAATTTTTCCCCACTTTCTTCATAACCAAATTTCTTAGTTTTATTCATTTATTCATTTATTTATTCTCTTTTTGATTGGGGTAAACATTTAAAATACTTGTGATCAACATTTTCCCTAAAATATTCATATGTATCTATGTTTTCCAGTCTTATACCAGCTTTTTCAATCTTCCATAAATGTTCTTCAGTCTACTTTGACCCTAATGAGATTCACAGATTTTGAAAAGACAAGTTTGGTGAAAAGACAAGGTAGACCTCTGATGGTATAGCCATATTTTAGGTTATTCTCTCATTTGAAGTTGGTTATTTTCATCAGGTAGTAGTAAATTAATAGTTTAAAGTAGTAGATGAATTTTCTTAAAACACAATTCTTTCTCTCGTTCTACTAGCCAGAATACCTTTCATGATCACAAACATTAAACTTTAGACCTCAGCATGCTTCTGACAAGGGAAGATGAATGTGCCTTTGGGGGAGGACAGTAAGAGACATGGTAAATTACCTTGTCCAGGAACTGGCTAAGTGGTACTGTGGGAAAACCCCAGGAGCATATGAGTTACAGGAACTAATCAGTCTCCCATGGGTTCATCTCTCCCTGGCTTGGCTGTGGGCCTACAAAGGGAAAAAGAAATTGTGTTTCTTACCTTCTCTGAAAATTGCACACCATTTGTACTTTGGAAATCTTACTTTAATGCCTCTCACTGGTTAACAAAATTATTAACAAAAGCCAGATAACTATGTCACTTATTTTTAAAGCCTGTGTTTAATTTATATTTATAATACACATATAATGCTATGGTTTTGAATTAAATTTTAGTTCATGACTATTGAAAACTCACAAAATAACACTTGATTTGTCAATAGTCACGTTCCATACAAAGTATAATCCTATATAATAAAAGCCTAATCCTATATAATAAAAGCTTAATATGCTAAGTGTCTGGTTGTCTGGTCTGCCATTCAACCAATCAAAGTATAATATACTAATGATATGCTAAGGCTGCTTAACCACATGCTATGATGTGCACTGACCATCAGGGGGCGATGCTTCGAATGGTAGGTTAGCTTGCTGCTAGAGTCTGGCCAATTGGGACTGAGTGAGATGGGCCAGATATGCCCTGGAGCCCTCCTGCAGTCCCTCCCCTGATGGCCAACTTTCCCGCATCCATTCCTGGCCCTAATCAACCCAGTGGGGTCCCTCAGCCTGGCTTGCACCCTCTCACAATCCAGGACCCTTCAAGAGATGTCAGAGAGCTGGTTTCAGCCCAATCCCACAGGCCAGACTGAGGGACCTCACTGGTGCACAAATTCGTGCACCAGGCCTCTAGTTTTAATATAATCTAGTTAATTATTAAAGGATACAGAAGAATTATGAAGGCCTATACTTATTTTGATTTAATAAAAAAGGACCTGTTATGTGTAACTCACTATACTTATAAGACATTTCTGACCAAAAAGCTAGAATGTCATTTTAGATCAAACAAATTTAATCTAATATAACATTTTTAAGTTTTTATTGTTTGGCATTTTTTTAAGAAATAATTTGTATTTTATTTTTTTAGAGAAGTAACTTTTTTATCTTTTTTTCCCATCACCATTTATTGCCCATACCCTTTTCTACCTCCATACATCCCCATCCCCTTGGCAGTACTAAGGTCAATAATATAGCACACTTGGTTATATGCTTTCACTTAATTTCTTCAATTGACTTCTATATCTAGGCAAAAAAAAAATTTTTTTAAATAGGTTTTGTAAGGACATCAAGAAATACTTAGGGATGGTCCAAACTTTCAAATGTGTTTATAAGTCAGGCCTTACAAGAGATATGAAATTATTACAGCAGTTTTTATTATTCATACATCTGACACTGAATCAGACCCTAATCACACCCTTGGCTGAGCTGTCCTGTAATTATAGGTTCAATGGTTGTGCAATAAACTGTATTCTAAACCCACTTTCTCTAACTCCTACCCATTCAACACATACTTAATGTTTCATTTGTCCTTCATTAGACCCAAGACATTTTCTGAGAAATTTCTCTGGCTGGAGATAACATGTTGACACTAAGTGTTAGTGATTAGAAGGCCAATGAGATATCAACTAATAATAATAAAAAAAAGCCAGAGTAGGGTAGAGGGGGTCAATGGGGGAAAAAAAAGAGAAACATCTGTAATACTTTCAATAATAAAGATACATTTTTAAAAAACAGAACCTTCAACTACTCAAGAGAAGTATTTATAATTGAAAGGATTTACCAGCACTTTCTGATGCCTTGGAATTTCTCTAATCTAACTACTAACCTGTAAATAAAAATATGCTTAGTTGATATGTAACAAGGAAAATAGAGTTTTGCTTTGGAATGTATTTCCCTCTTCTCATCCTGCTCCCCTGGGAAAATATAGTGTTTTCCAGATTCAGATTGTTTGCTTTTACTATGCTTTCTAGTTCTAGAGAAATTGCAAACCGAGAATGTTCCCTCCAAGGCTCAGAGATACCATCAGTTTACAAGGTGATTCGTTTGAAGACAGAACTCAGGACCCGTAAGCCCAGCAGGATGGGGCAGGTTGTAGTTCATAACCCATTCGTGCCATGCTCTGTGGTGCCCAGAGGTGTGAATATTGAGCCCCGAGAAATCTTCATAGAATAACGGAATAAAACCCAGAGGAGCACATGAGTTTAACTGGCTGCAGATTTCACATCAAACGCATTATTGAGAGAACTCTAAGTACATGTACGAGCAATAGGGCTTAAATATGGTTGTCATACTAACAACTCATGAGCATTCTTCCTGGACAATATAAAATTAACAACTATTCTTTTATCTCATTTTTTTCCTTTGACTGCCAGATATCTCAGAGTTAAACCTATAGACCTAATTTTAGTAACTATCTAGGAAATTATGATATGCTTATTCTTACACAAATTTTTCCCAAAATGTTTTTCATACCCCTAATTCTGTTTTCTACACCTTTGACCTCTCCCTTGCAGAAATGACCAGCCTGAGAATACAAAGTTTTATTTATATTATGTGTTACAATATAATATTTTATTATGTGTTATTATACATTTTATTATTTGTATCTATTATAATGTATTAATGTAACAGGCTTAATACATATATAATATAAGCATATGTGAAAGTATATACTTAACAAGAAGCTGGAATTCAGTTTCTTCCTCACAAATGTTTCTGTCTTGCCTACTTTAGACTTTTTAATTTCTTGCTCCTCTGCTTCTCTCTCTCATCTTACTCCAAATATTTTGTAAATAAACATGATAAAGAGAGATACTACACATAAGGACATTTTTTAGTTAATTAGCCTTCATGTCAATCAGCAAACCAAAATATCTTATCACCAAGAATGGCCAATTGGCTGCCCAGAGCCAGAAGAACTGGTAGTGAGTCGTTTGAACTAATGTTGGATAGGAACTAGAATCCCCCTGTACCCTTGAGCTAACTAGTAGTTCTAGGCCAAGAGTTAGTTCTGTCATTCTACATACCTTTGTCTGAATCTCAATTCTGTCACTTCCTAAGCATGGAACCTTGGATCAACCCTTTTACCTCTTAGAACATCAATGTCCTCCTCTCTAAATGAGTATATAGTAAATGCTTAATTAAATACTTCCTTAGAGGCTCCAAATATCTGAAAAATGTGTTTTTGAAATGACACACTTAAAATTGTTATTCATTGAGATAACTTCTGGCCCAGCCAGTCTAGCTCAGTGGTTGAGCATCAGCTTAGGAACTGAGAGGTCACCAGTTTGATTCCAGATCAGGGCATATGCCCGGGTTGCAGGCTCTATTCTCAGTGTGGGGTGTGCAGGAGGCAGCTGATCAATGATTCTCTCTCATCATATATGTTTGCATCTCTGTCTCCCTCCTCTCCCTTTTTCTCTAAAATAAATAAAAATATATTTTTTAAAAAGAAATAACTTCTGTGTGCAAGCAGTATACCAACAGCTTGAGAGATAATGGGCCTCTGTCTTTCTATAGCAAAAGCTAACATAGATTGATTACAGTATTTCTCAAGAAATGGTATAAGGTATCTTAGAGGTCAGCATAGATTTTCATGGTATTATAATCATTTTTCAATCAGGAAGTATAATGGTTAATTTTATGTATCAACTTGACTGGCCAGGAGGTATTCAGATGAAACATTATTCCTGGGGTGTGTCGGTGAGGGTATTTCCAGCAGAGATTAGCATTTGAAAGGGGGAACTCCATAAAGTACATTTCCCTCACCAATTGGGGTGGGCTTCATCTAATCCACTGGGAACCTACATTAAAAAAAAAATGAAGTAGGGGAGAATTTGCTCCCTTCTTTTTCTTGCTTCACTAATTGAACTGGAATATCTCATCTCATCTTCTCTTGCCCTCTCACTGGGATTTATATCAGTCAGCGCTCCTGGTTCCCAGCCTTTGAATTCAGATTCAAATTACATTACCGGCTTTCCTGGGTCTCCAGCTCTCAGTTGGACGACCATAGGGCATCTCAGCCTCCATAATTGCACCAGCCAGTTTCTCACAATAAATCTTCTATTGCTCCTGTTTCTAGAACTTTGACTAACACACCAGGCTAGGAAAGCTTAAATCTTTTGTCACTGTCAAAAATCCCTCTGACATCATCATCAAATAAGATACCTAAGGATCTCACCAAAACAGGAATAAAAGAGTCGTTTTGTTGGTTCCTGTATTCTCCAAATAATAGCCCTGATTGAAAGATAAATTAAAGCCTGAAAGGAGCATCTTAAGCACCTTCCTCCTCTTAAGACCCTCACGTTTTAAATACAGTGGTACCTCGAGATACGAGTTTAATTCGTTCTGTAACCTTGAGGCGTGGGAAACTATGAGACACTCGAGTGGAGGTAAACTGGTGGGTCTTGTGCAGCTGGCCGATCCTCACGATTACTTCTATCTCGAATGTTGCTCGTATTTCAAAGCAAAAATCGCTCACTCGACGGCTCCTATCTCAAAAATCTCTCATGTTAGGGCACTCGTATCTCGAGGTACCACTGTATTGCGATCAGCAGGCTCTGGTGTACTTACCGAGGTCAGAGAGGATAGGGCTAAGTCCTTTTACCAACCCTAACACATCATGAGGGTCAGAGAAAGGCCACAGGAATTTAAGGAGAGTCCCTGGTTTTGCTCCCAATTCTGCAACAGGGAGAAGAAGATGAGAATTTCTGGATCCTGGGCTCACCACTTTGAAGTTAGATCAGTGAATGCACACCTAGTGGAGTTGCCCACTAATAGTGGTGTGTAATCAGACTCATGGGATTCGGATAATCAGTTAATCTCTTTCCTTGAGTGGGAGGAAGAGGGTAGGAAGCAAGAGCTGTTAATAAATGTGTGAGAGTAGGTGGACCAAGGACAGGAAAAAGTGCCTAAAAATCTTCCCTCCAATAGGATACAATGCTGGACTAATTAGTTATCTTCCTGCATTATTGCCTCTTAAAATGGTATAGAACAATATCTCCAGAACTTGAGGCAGTTGAGTTCCATTATATGGCAACTAGTGTCCCTCAGCCTGGCCCGTGCCCTCTTGCAGTCTGGAGCCCTTGGGGGATGTCTGAGGGATGGCTAAGCCAGCAGCCAGACATCTTTTGTGGTGAGAGAGGCCTGCTAGCCGTGAGCCCTATGGGAGTGCACTGACCACCAGGGGGCAGCTCCTACATGAAGCGTCTGCCCCCTGGTGGTCAGTGAGCATCATAGCGACCAGTTGTTCCACCATTTGGTCGATTTGCATATTAGCCTTTTATTCTATAGGGGGCGCTTCATTCTTCAATGAATAGCCACTCAAACTAGATTAAACACTTATCCTAGTCCAGTGCCAACTTTAATCAAAGACAAAGTTCTAGATGGTATCAGGAGCAGTGGGGAAACTGATGGAACTCATCTTTACTATAAAAAAAGACTAAAGACATCCCAAGAAAACTGGAAAATATGTCCACAAGAAGTTGAAAAAACAGTAAGTGATAATGTTGAAGATTGTTGTGGGGGAGGGAGGGAATACCAGAAGAGATCTCACCAAATGCTTTGTTGACATGAAGACACACTATGTCTGTGGCATTATCCTATCAAAACCGGAAATGGTATTGGTTCCACATTATTTTGGAAGCCAAGTCGGTGAGAGGGAGCAATAGACTCCAGCTGCAGAGAAACAGCAAGGAGCTAGGTAATGAAGGATTTGGGGTAAGGGGTGGAAATGGAGGCAGTGGAGTCAGAAACCTCAAAAGAGACCAGTGTAAAAATAAAATAAATTTTGAACAGCGAACTCACTCCTTCAACAGGTCAGGCCAAGTTTCCCCACCGAGGAGACCTCAAAGCAGCTTGAGAGCATCTATGCAACTGGCAATGTAAGAACCCAGATGACATAATTCCCTTCTGCCACCAAGTCTTTTGTCTCTGGCTGGCCCCTGGGGTCCCCACAGCTTGTTCCGTTTTCCAATACGGAGAACTCAGAAACAACAAGTGCTTCTCACGTGTTATAAATCCCTGGTCACCGCCTCTACAGTTTGCCTACTAACCCACCAGCAGTCCTCTTCTCCTGGGCATGAGGGCTGCCATTAGGCCAGACCTTGACTGTGCCTCCCTTGTGGGGGTAGGTAAAAAGATCCACAATAAGCTATATGCACTGAACCAATGACCAATATATAATGATGTGTCCCCAAGGACCAGCCTACATGATTCTAATATTCAAAAAGTGGACATAGGATTGATCTATTAGCCAGCTTTTCTAGTTACTGGGTTGCAGATTTTATTTTATTTTTTCCTCATCTTTGCAATTTTAGACTCTGCTATACTGCAGGTCTCAGCTCAAGGGTGTTACACTTAATTACCCGTGCCTTCTCAAGCCAGAAACCAGCAAGCAAAGAACAGAACGAGTGGACTGACTAAAATATTCAAGTCTTATTACCATGACTATCTAGAGTTGGTACTACATTTTGGGTGTATTATCCTAGATATTTCACAATTCAACTAGACAGAAAAATAACATTATGGGATTATATTATACAGATGATACATCATATATTAATTAAATTATTTTATTGACTTCTACTTCAATTTAACAGAAGAAAGATTAAGTTTCATTGAAACTGAAGAAATGTGGCCTCCAGATATTTATTCACATCAAGAGAAATTAACTTTTATGAAACTCTCGAACAAAAAAACTCTATAAATAATGTGAATAGATAGAAGGCATCACTTCAATGACAATTTCATTTTGAGCAGAATCAATTTTCTCCCTTATGAGATGGATAAGCAGATCATCACTGGTAGATCATCCCCACCTTTTTCCTCTCCACTTTGGATTTTTGTTGGTTCTACTAGTATATACACCACCATACTAACATTTTAATTTTGCCAAGTGCTGTTCTCTTCTGTAACCATAATTAATTCATCTTTTTACTGGCTGAATTTCACCACCTGCTTGGTTTGTTAGTGTATTTCTTAACTTTTTCAGAAGGCATCATTGTTTCATTACTTTCTAAATTATTTTGGGTTCTTGGCAGTGTGGTGTGGTAAGAAAACATACAGGGTTTTTTGTTTTTCCAGCCAATTTACCTGGGGTTAAATCCAAGCTCTGTCAACGAGATGTAGAATTTTGGACAAATTAACTACCTAACCTCAATTTTTTCAACTAAAAAATAGAGATCATTGCATCCACTTATCATGAGAATCTGGGGTGATAATATGTGTAAAGCATGCAGGAAAGGACTTAGCCTAAAGCAGGTACTCAAGGAGTGCTAGTTGCTATTCTTGGTATGTGGGAGAATGTCTTCAAACCATTTTTCATGGTTGAATGGCGACTTGGCTCATGTGGCATTCTTAGTCCATTCTTTCTTTTATTTTCCGCAGATTATTTTAGATAATAGTCTATTTTCTTTTGGTTCTAAATATAGCAAGGCAATTTTTTTCTTTGAAAATGTCTTGCATTTTTGCTTGGATTCCTAAAGATTTTTTTATCCTGAGAGCTTAGTAACTGTCCAGAATATGCCCAATAGCAGTCAAATTTTATTCATATTTTCTGCAATACTTGTGGTACCAGTTATTTCTTAATATAAGGAAAAGTTTCTTCTATTATATTGCTTCATGATTTTTCTCAGAAACAGCAATTACCCTAAACTAAGGTTATTTTTTTCCAGGCAATGTACTTACTACTTCCACTTAATCTCAAACTCCCCTTTTCTTTATTTTCAAATACTGTAATTATTTCACTTTTTTCTATTTTAGTAACTTAATATCTTCTCATTGGACAAATAAAAAATATATATATTTAAGACATACAACATGATGTTTTGATATATGTATACACTATAAAACAATTATCACCATGAAGATAATTAAAATGTCCATTACTTCACATAGTTAGCATGTTTTTTGTGGTAAGAATACTTGAAATCTACACTTTCGGGCAAATTTTATGTGTTCAATTTATTATCATTAACTAAAGTTAACTTTTAGTTAATGATAATATATTGTCTCTTAGATCTCCAGAACTTATTCATCTAATAACTGAAAGTGTGTAGCCTTTGATCAAAATCTTTCCCTTTTCTGATTCTACAATCACTGTTATTATATTCTCTCTTATTTTAAGATTTATTTATTTATTTTATAGTCTACATTTGAGTTCTTTTTTAAATTTTATTTTATTGTTTAAAGTATTGCAAATAGTAGTACATATGTTTTCTTTTTTCCCCCCAGTGACCTTTTCCTGGTTTCCCCTACTCCCCCCCACCACTCCTGGCACACGCCCCCCTGGGGCCCCCCCCCCCTACCTGTTGCATCCATTGGTTATGCTTATATGCATGCATACAAGTTCTTATATTTGTCTGTTGTGTCTGGAGTACTTCACTTAACAGCATGTCCCCAGGTCTATCCATGTTATCATAAATGATAGGATTTCATATTATAAATATATATGCCATATTCCTTTATTCATTTATCTGTTGATGGACACATGAGTTTCCATATGTTAGAATATGTGAATAATGCCACAGAGAGTATGGGAATTCACATATCTTTTTAAGATAGTGATTTTACTTCCTTTTGATACATAACTAGAAATGGATTGCTGGGTCACAAGGTACTTATATTTTTAATGTTTTGTTTTCCAAAATGGCTTTACTGATTTATTTATATTTCCATCAACACTGTACAGAAGATCTCTTTTCTCAACATCCTCACCAATACTCATTATCTCATGAAACTTGGATAATAACCATACTAAAGGTATGAAATACTATATCACTATATCATTGTGGTTTGATTTGCATTCACCTGATGATCAGTGATGTCAAGTACATTTTCATGTACCTACTGGCCATTTGTAAGCTTTGGTTTGAGAAATTCTTTTTCAGATTCTTTGCGTTATTTAATTAGGTTGTTTATAATTCTACTATTGTGTTGTAGGAGTTTTTCATATCAAATACTATGTAATTTGCAAATATTTTCTCTATTCCATATGATCCCTTTTTGTTTTGTAGAAATATTGTAGTTTGATGTAGTCCCACTCATTTATTCTTGCTTTTGCTGCCTGTACTTTCGGTGTCAAAACAATAAAAGATTTATTGCTGAGACCAATGTCAAGTTTTCCCACTATGTATTTCTTGAGCAGTTTTACATTATATCTTTAATCTATATTGAGTTGATTTTTGTGTATGGTTTAAGATCAAGGTCCAATTTCATTCTTTACATACAGATCCAGTTTTCCCAGCACCATTTGTGGAAGAGACCACTTTTTCCCCATGTTACATTCTTAGCAGCCTTGTCAAACATTAGTTGACTGTGCATGCATGAATTCATTTCTCCCCTCTATTCTGTTCCATTAGTCTCTGCGTGTGCTTGTATGTTAGTGCCACACTCTTTTTATTACTGTAACAGTGTGATATAATTCAAAATAAAGAACTTTAAGGGCTCGAGCGTTGTTTTTCTTTCATCATTTCAAAGATGGAATGAAACCAAGGTGAGTCCTTTGGGCAGTGCCCAGAAGACACTGGAGAAGCTGGTGGCTCGCCCTGCTCTCCTTTTTCCATAAGGACCACTTGTTGGCCAAGGAGTCCACTCTGGGCATGAGCAGTGCTGGCCTGGAGAGCTATTTCTGGATAGAAACTATCCAATAGTTTTTTCATTGGGGGATGAAGGCTGCTATCTCATATTCTGTCACCTTGCTGATGCCACTCAGTAACTTCTTTTCATGACTTAGAGCTTTTTGCTCCTCTGATTCATTTTCCCACATATTTGTATATTTCTTTTGCAATGTGTTTCCATTTTGATCATAGTGAATGTGTGCAATATTGTCCACAGTTCAAATTATTTCACATAATGCGTGAGGGGTGCACCTTTTTTTTTTTTTTAGTGGTTTTAAGGCAGCTGATTAGAATGGAAGGAGAGTTTTATTGGGACTCTGTGCAGGGTGGGCTGGTCATGAAGCTCTGTTTTTCTTTTCTGAGTCCCTATTATGTATTTCATACCAGGGCCGTCTCCACGCTGTAAGGACTATTCCTACTCCCATTCATTTCTGTAGCACCCCAACATTCTCTGAACAATGGTCTGAAAATTGGAAAATCTTGATGGCCCTTTATTTTTCAGCAATATTCTCCAGCTGCATTGTTATCAGTGGAAATGGTGGGGGGGGAGGGTCTTTGTCCCCATCTGTTGCTAGTGGGAATGGGATTCTTGGAAATCCCAAGGAAAAGAATTTTCTGAGACCTCGCACAGGAGAACAAGGGATTTTTATTTCTGTGGAATTAAATCCTGAGTTTCCAACGTCTCACTTTCCTTTGTCTAGTCAGTCAAGGCGTGTAGCTGGAGAGCTCAAATCAGAGCCAGTGCCCAGAGTTCCTCCTCTATGCTAGGACACAGCCTGATCCCGCACCAGATTAGCTTAGTTTATGTTCCTAGCTGAGGCCCATCAGGGCGTTGCCTGTGGGGCACACACGGCCACATGGCCATTCAGGAAACACAGGTGAATGCAAAGAAGGAGGAACCAGAGAGCTCTAGGGGCCAAGAGTCCCAAGCCCCAACCACCACCAAAAGAGAGATTTCTTTGTGGGGGGGGGGATGGTGTGTTCCCAAATGTTTGTGGACTTGCAATGGCCACACCCATTCTGGCTAATCATTTCTGTCCCCAGGTGTGACGGACAGGCAAGTGTCTCCATAGGTCTCCCCCACTTTACAGGGCATGCATCTAACACCCCTCAGTTGACTGCTTAACCCAATGATCTGCTGGGAATGGCCAGGGGTTCCCTGGGGGGAGGGGGGGTGCGCTAAGTTGTAGTCTCCTGATGAAGCTGCCTGAATGACATGCCTATAATGGCTGGCCTCCCCTTTGCTTCTTTCCTGTTAATTACAATAGGAGCGCTATAAAGAGGCGTATTTTTTTAAGGGTTTTTCCTTTTACCAAACTTCTTGCTTTTCATATTACCTTCCCCAAAAATACACACATACCCACAATTTCTAAAAAGTAAACTATATACTACCTATTAGGACTCAGATTGATGCCTATTAAAAATATTTAAATGAAATAAGATGTGTATACGCCATAAAAATCACAATTCATTAACTTTATAATTAACTTTAATAGAGAGAAACATAATTTGATGTCTTCAAGCAAGAATAATTAAGAATCTACCTGGAGTAGCTCACTATAAGAGCTCAAAATTACCCAAAATGTGTTAATTTTGTTTTGCTTTATAAATTGGAATGGAAGCTATGGGTAGTGAAGATAATTTATGCGAACATTGATTACGGTGATACTTACAAAATAAACATTTTGCTTATTTTCTGATGGATCACATTAGTTTTAAGCCTTACCTTAATGAATATTTAATTTGTAATGTTGGTATAATGTAAAACAAGTAAAACAAATTGTGTTGTCCTTCTGAACCTAAATAAGTAATTCCATGTGTAAAATATAAAAATAATTATTAGAGTTACTTTTACTAATTTTTAATATATGAATTTCTCTTTTAATTCATTAATCTTAGTAAAGAAATAACAGAGGTCATTTTAGATATACTTTGTTTTTCATTTGTCAGAAAATGAATAATCATAAGCATTATAATCCCCTACTGAGATTAACAAGTAACTATCAAGTATTTAAATCACACATTATCTCATCTATGGAAATTTTTTCTTTTTTCATAAGTAGTAGAAAAGGATACACATCTATACTAATAAAAGGGTAATGTGCTAATTAAACCAGGAGACCTTCCAGGAGAGCTTCTGGACGTCCTTCCAGACAAAGCCATGGTGGCAGAGCCAAGGAAGAGGCAACTAGGAGCTATCAAGCCAGGAGGAGGGGACAGTTGGGGATGATCAGGCCTGCAGGGGAGGGAAGCTAGGGGTTATCAGTCCAGCAGGGGGGGTAAGTTGGGGTTGAGGAGGCTGGTGGGAGATCAATCAGGCCAGTAGGGGGAGCAGTTGGTGGGGAGCAGGCTGGCAGGTAGAGTGGTTAGGGGCAATCAGGCAGGCAGGGAGGTGAGCGATTAGGAGCCAGCAGTTCCAGATTGTAAGAGGGATGTCACCTGAAGGAAGGGTCCCAGATTGGAGAGGGTGCAGGCCCAGCTGAGTGACACTCTCCCCCTCCATGCACAAATTTCATGCACTAGGCCACTAGTTTCATTAATGCAAATTCAAAAATATTTTGGAACCCCATGATTGTGATTTTTTATGAGATTCTTTTTAATTTAGTTAATACCCTGCCTGATGTCCATTCTTCATTTCTCTTTTTACTCACAGAAGGCAACACTTAGCTTTGCACAATCCAGGCTATTTGGGGTAGCCACATGTCATGCTTCCTGCCAATAAGACTTGAAGGAAGTCATGGAGGATGATTTCCTGTAAAGCTGGGAAGAAAGAGGAAGTCAGTTGGCAGCTACCTTTCAGCCTTTGCCCTTTGTCTTTCACTCTTTCCTATGGACATAGTTAAGATATGCTAAGATAGGGAAGCTTGAGGTTATAGACCACATGCTAAGCACAGATGACCAGAACACAGAAAGCAACAGAGGTATCTGAGAGCATCCGGCAGTTGCCATGCTAGCCCTGAATAACCCACCACCAGGTTTTTATCTATGAAAAATAAATTGCTTTCTGGCCTAATACTTCCTAATCACGTTTCTATTACCACATGTCAAATGCAGTCTTGACAGAAAAATTTTTATCATTTTTTTAGAATAGTTTTCTCACTTATGATTTATCAATCGCACTTATATAAATTTTGAAACTGTATTCTCATTACTTGCTCAATTTCAGTATTGCAACATGTAAATTTTGCAGATATTGGATTAGTATACTAGTCCCAATGGAATTAATTCAAGCTCCAATTATCTTATTTTAAAATTTCAATTTGAAAAAAAATGATTGTGTGCTAGTCCCTATGTAATAATGACTATAAATAATACAAATAACTTCAGCTTCTAAAAACTTAATTTCTTAACATTGGCATCTGAGGATGTTTCCTTCTGGAGGTAGAACAGGATGGGCGGGCCTGGCGTGAAACTTACTCACTGCTTCAGTGGTCATTCAGTGATGACCGCAACCTTGTGAAGTGGCTGAGTGATGAGCAAAAAATGTGAAAAGTGTCATTTCTTAATCTTCAAACTCTCTCTTCATAGTGATTCTCTCTGTGACTCAAAGGCTTAAACACATGCCTGGCTTTGTGCCAAAAGACAGTGGGAGACTTGAGCAATGAGGACTTGGATTTTCTCACAGCCTTCAAGTATATTTGGAGAGAAATATTGCCCTGGCCTACTTATCCTTTCCCACAAAACTCTCCATAATATTGCAAGAAACACATAATATATCGATATATGTGAAACTGTGCCCTCATAATATGAATTAGGAAATAAATAGCAATTAAGTTCTGCACTGTAGTCACTTGATAAATGCCTTAAAAGCATGGCAATGAGCAGCGTGATGGATATGGCATGCCTCCATCAGTGTGAAATGTATTTTTTTTAATAACTTTAAATTAAATTTTTTGGGATGATGTTGGTTAATAAGATTATATAGGTTTCAAGTGTACATTTATATTATACACTAGAGTCCCAGTGCACGAATTTGTGGGATCCCTCAGCCTGGCCTGAAGGATCAGGCCAAACCCAGCTCTCTATATCCCCCAAGGGATCCTGCATTGTGAGAGGGCACAGGCCAGGCCAAGGAATCCCCGGGTTTACAATAGTGGTCAGGGAGGGATGTGGAAGGTTGGCCAGCCAGGAAGAGACTGTGGGAGAGCATCTTCCCCCTGGTGGTCAGTGCATGTCATAGCAAGTGGTTGAGCCAGCTTAGCATATCATTAGCATATTATACTTTGATTGGTTGAATGGACAACTGGACACTTAGCATATTAGATTTTTATTATATAGAACGATCTGTACATTGCATTGTGTGTTAACCACCCAAAGTCAAAGCATCTTCCATCACCAAATATTTGACTCCCTTTACCCTTTACTACCCCATCCACTCACATTTCCTCTGATAACCACCATACTGTTGTCTGGGTCTATGAGTTTTTGTCTTTATTTTCTCAGTTGTTGCTTTCAGTTTTATATCCCACATATGAGTAAAATCATATGGTTGTTAATGTTTTCTATCTGACTTATTTCTCTTAGCATGATATTCTCAAGGAACATATTTTTTTTATTTTTTCAGTCCTCATCAGAGGATATACTTTTATGGAGAGAGAGACAGAGAGAGAGAAAAAAAAATGAGAGAGAGAGAAGTAACTATTGGTTGCTTCTTGTATGTGCCCCAGTCGGGGATAGAACCCACAACCTAAGTATGTGCTCTGACCAAGAATTAAACCCACAACCTTTTATTGGTGTATGGGATGACACTTCAACCAACTGAGCCACCTAGCCATGGCATTAAGAAACATATTTTAACCTGGACTTTGAGGAAAATGCTCTTCCAATGTCCAGATTACAGCAGAGAGCCTGTGCAAAACAGTGCAAGTATTTGTGGGATCACAGTGCCCTAGATTAATGAGAAATACAGAGCTTCGGGATAAACTAAACATAGGTTGTTTAAAATCCTAATGACTAATTTCAGACATAGAATGGGAAAGCGTTCTGTAACTTTTAATATCTCTGATGTGAAGAAGCAACAACTCAGTGTAGCCCGGTGTAACCCCTGAGAAATACGAGGCATACGAGGAGCAACAGAGTGATCCAAGCTGAACCAGAATGGAGTTCATGCATTCTCTTAGCTTTTCCTTGTTTAGGGATTTCATCCAAGAGGAGAAAAAAGAAATTAATTCAAAACTCCATTGCATGCTATCTTTACATTATCCTATACAATATTAACTACTTTATTATTTTGAATTCAGTAAAGTAATTATTATTCTAATTTTGTGGAGCATACTTAGTCATATATTTTTGGTCAAAAAATACATCTATTATTTTCTTTGAGTTTTATAGAAAAATCCCTTTCAGTTATTGAATGACTGCTGACTGACTTAAAATCACAGTTCTGATGTCCTCAGTGGGAAAAATGAAGTGAAGGTACTTTTAGTGATTTCTATCAATTAATCTCATGTATCTAAGTGTGTCATGTCTTACAAATGTTCTTTAATCCATATTCTTTATTTTCATTATCTACATACAAGTTCTGTAAAATAAATACTAACAATATAACTTTTATTTTACAATGAAGACCCTGGGACACCGAAACCAAATAGCCTAAGGCCTATAGATTTAATGCTCATATTGCCAGAAGCTTTTAGCAAATTGAGATGGGAAGAAAATTTAGACATCACTTTTGAAAGAAAACCAGATATTCTAAATCCTTCGATTATAGCCATATTTTCCACTTGCCATTGCCAATGTCAAATATTTATTCCTGAAAGCAACGTTAGAAGCTATATCTTTTTTTAAAAAATCACATGGTTTAACTCAATCTGTTCCGTCCTGAATAGCTTCACTGAAAGACTTTAGTAATAAATGGCATGGTATGACGCAGATAAAATGTCAAATACCCTTACTGCAAGTGCATTTGACTCAACTTCCTAAGGCAGTGATGTACATTGATGCATGTGGACATATGCCAAATAGAGATTGAAAGAAGAGGGAACGTTCATTTTTCACTTGGTTAATTAACCATTAAGGCCAATTATTCAAAACACTGTATCTCATGCACTCTGGTTAGTACAATTTTACTGAACCAAGTACATTTTTATGAAATTTTTTAAAAATATATTTTATTGATTTTTTACAGAGAGGAAGGGAGAGGGATAGAGAGTTAGAAACATCGATGAGAGAGAGACATTGATCAGCTGCCTCCTGCACGCCACCTACTGGGGATGTGCCCGCAACCAGGATACATGCCCTTGACCGGAATCGAACCTGGGACCTTTCAGTCTGAAGGCCGACGCTCTGTCCACTAAGCCAAACCGGTTTTGGAGAAAATTTTGTTTTTTTAGACAAATATTGCTAAAACTATAGTATTTTTATTTCAAGAGGGTTAAATTCAAAGAAATAGTTCAAGGAAAATTTGCCTTTGAGGGATCTCCTGCTTGGAAAAGTTGACTACAATTTTCTCTTCCAACCTCTTCTTATGCTCCAAGTAGGATGGGGATGACAAAGGGAAGAAAAGAGCAAAAGTGGGAGGGAGGTCCCCTAGTGTGGTGCATAATTCACAGCAGATTCATTAAAGACTTACTGAAAGTTGAATGCCGTCTCTTGCTGTCCAGTTGGCTATGGGCTACCATTCATAAGGAAATAACATACAGAAAGTTTAAGAACTTGGTCTCTGGGGCCAAAAAGATCTATGTGTTGACACACTTCCTAATGCTTGGCCTTGATCATAATAGTACTTAGCCTCAGACTCCTCATTTAAATAAAAATAATAATGTGTTAAGTTACTTGAGTTAATTGTATTTAGAGTTAGAAAGGAGCTCTTTCCTAGGAAGATGAAAATATACTGATGAAATAACTATTTATCACACAGTAATTCAAGAATTCAGACAGTTATACAATTTGTTATTTTTTCCAGGCATATGAATATAAGTATGGATAAATAGTTGACTCATTAAGCTTATGACTTGCATGTACTCTTTCAGCAAATCAATATTTTATATTTGAGGAAAAATTATGTGAAAACAGATTTTATCACAATATTTTATCTTTCTTTTTACTCAAAACATGCACCCTTTTTTCAATGAATTGATCATTTCTCATATTAGTTTTTATTGAATTTTAGTAATTCATTTTTTAATCAATCTGGAAAATTTGTTTCTATTTTGTCAGAGATTATATAAATGTTTGGGTAATGTTTTTTTTTGTGGGTTTTTTTTCAAAATAGACACCCAGTTTTCCTAGTGATGCTTAATGAAAAATCTTTCATTTCTCTAGTGATTTCCAATATTGCTCTTCTTCTGAATAAAATTATAATATTCAACAAAGTAAGTTTCTAAACTACTTATTCCATTACATTGCTCTATGCTAATTGGATTATGTCCATTTCACTCACCAGCTAGATAATTTTCTTCATTAATTTTTAAAAGATGTTCTATTGGGTGTGTTATGTTTGTTTTTTCTCAGATAATTTAGAATGAGCTTGCTAATATAATTTTGGGTTGAAATCTGTTTATTTAAAAAGAATCCCCAATAAGTTTATAAGAAACTAAAAAATATAACTACCCTAAACATGTGGAAATTTCACAGTTTCCTGCAATAAATTAGGGGAATATCTGATCAACCAATTCATATGATAATTATTAATACATACTTGAAAAATATTGTCGCACTAGTAACAAAAATGGAAATTAAAATGATATACCATTTTCATGTAAAACCAGAAAGAAGTTAGTCGACAATGTTTCTAGAAGGATATGTTGAAATAGCTTTCTCATAATCCTGGTGGGAGACCAATTTGACACAGTTCTTTGGAAAAGCATTGTGGACATTTATCTCAGAGGCTTTAAAAGGAGTTGACAGGAGGTTTCACGCTTGTTTTTCAACTAGACTCCAAGGTCTGCGGATGCAGATATCATTTTTGTTGTCCAGTTAGCCCTAAACTCTTAAGCCCAATGCCTTACATTTAATGGAGGATCAATAACAGATTGTTGAGTTAAATTCCATTGATCCTGTGTGTTCTCGAGAGACAAACAAGGAAAACGAACTGAGCCTTCAAGCACATAAAAACGCTCATGAATCCCTAAGAATCCTCTTGGCAGGATGGTGGCCCCAGGGAAAGCTCATCTCCAGATGCGGTGCCGTGTGCCAGGGTCATGAATGGAGCAAGACTGTGCAATAATTTTTCTTCCCTTCAGCAAATTTTATCATTAATGGAAATCATATTAGCTTTACAATAGGCCATTTGATAGAAAAAAGCAGCATTGGAACAATGATAGGTATAGGAAACTCTTAGTTATGCATGTATGTGTTCGAGCGAGGCCTGCAAGAGAATATGCAACGACTGAAATTGTGTCATGCCGATGGCATTATGATAATTTCGTACTTACTTTTGTTATTGCTGAAACACTATAGTGTAAAAACAGTTTCTCCATTGTTGGCAACGACTTCGCATTATTGATTCATAGGCAGCTTGTATTCCACCAAAAGCCATCTGCCTTTTGCAAATAAACTGTCCTGAGTCCAGCTCTTTCCACATCTTGGATTTATGTCATGGATGTTTTTCATCTAGCATGGGATTTGACAACTGAGGTCTAATTGTGGTATGTTCCACCTTTTTGGAGTCTGTGGGTATTCCTTTTGCATCTTGATTTTAAAAAAATGGTTCTCCCTTACAGCCTTGGTACACATGAAAATATTATGTCATTCTTTAAAAAAACACTAAACACACAAAAAAATCGTTACATACCATATGAGCATGAATTTCAGGAGATAATGTTTAAATTGTCATCTTTTTGTCTTCAGAAGTTACTTAATAGGCGTATATATCATCAGCTATCTTCTTTATTTTTTCTGCACCAAAAGACCAGACTGGGTAGCTTACAAACAATAGAATTGTGTGTCTCTTGGTTTTGAGGCAAGGAGTCTGAGATCAGGGTGCCCAATTGGTTAGGTGATGGGCCCTCTTGAAGGACAGACTTCTTATTGTACCCTCACTTAACAGAAAAGCTAGGGGAGTCTCATGAACCTCCTATAAGAGCATCAATCCCATTCATAAAGAGCCCACCCTCATGATCTAATCACTTCCCAATCTCCTAATACCATGACATTGGGATTTCAACATATGGATTATGGGGCAACACGAACATTCAGACTAAAACACCTGCTTATTCATCAGTTCTTCATGAAAGTATTCTTCTGATTAATTTGGAAGAAATTAAGACATTCTCTCATGGATATAATTTTACCAGTCAAGTAATAATTAAAGAAATGACAACACTGAGAAGATTTAGTTCTCTTTACTTCAGCAGAAAAGTATGACACACACATGGGAAAGGGGTTTTCAAACTTGAATTCTTCTAAACAACATTTTTTAAAGGCAGGTTCCAAGTAACCCATACACAGGACATTTTGATTCAGTTAATCAGGAATAAGGTTCTGGAATCTGCAATTATATAAAGCCTTGCCCCTGATTAGATTTTTTTTTCCTATATAGTTGGGCCTCTGTCCATGCTGCCTTTAAAATACTTACAGTTGTATGTTGAAGAAGGGAGAAAATGATACTAATTTCAGCCCAGGAACATAAGAAATGCAATGTCAACAATATTTATCAGGTACATATCCTACACAAAGAAATAAAAAGAACAAATAATCCAAGAGGGAACATACAACGTTATATTATGTGGTAAGACAATCCATGAATAGAATCAATAAGAAGTGACAGTAAGCATAAAACTAAAATGACTTGCACATAAACGTTGATTCAGCAAACATTTACTGAATGCAATCACAACATAATAAGTAACAGGCAACGACAGTCTAAGTATATAAACATCACAAATGTTACAATGCCAAACTCAAGGGTAACCAAATTTCTGACCATCTGCTAGGCATGTGATTTTTATTTGTCTGCACATGTGGGTGTGTCAACGACTAACATGTCCATACATTTTTCTAAGAATTATGAACAAGTTGTGTAATGGTTTGGTGATCCAGAGACATTGTCTGTATGTAGGTGGGTTTCTAAGATCCTGTTTGGCTGCCAGGACCTTTCTATGTATATGAAAAAATATATAAAATGTACATTTCTAGAGTAATGGGTTTGGTGGCTGTGGCTGTTCACGTTTGCTTTTATTCAGCCTTGTCTTCAACATCTTACAAAAATAATTTTTTTTTATTTTGGCTGTACAACATGACTACATCTCCATGTTAATTATTTTCCAAATGCAACTCTGATGGTATAACTTCTTATTTTAAGCCCTTTAGAAAAAAATCTTTTCTATTCCTCTTAGGACAAAGTCCAAATTCTGGACATGGCCGACATGGCCACCGTAGGCTGAATCTTCTAGCCACCTATCTCAGCATTCTTACCGTCATCTCTGTAGCTTAGCAACCATGAACTCAAGAGCGCTCATCGAGAGCTTGCTTTCCATTCTAAATCACCTCTGATCCTTCCTAAATATTTTCAAGGTGGGAGGAATTTCTAGCTAGGCATTTGAAAAGTGAAGTAACCTCTCCTATGTCACAAAATATCATATCATTTAGAAAATGGTTAAGGATCTGATTTGAACTCAGAAAAGTCTAAATCCAAAATCCTAGTTCTCCACCATCACGCTTCAATTTTTTGAGATTTTTTAATATGTCTTGGCTCTCTGTTCTTCCAGGCTTTCCCCATGCTGAGTGGAAGACTATTCCTCCTCTGGACTCCCCCATACAGGGTGGTCTTGTGCCCCCTTCCTCTGAGCCTGGAAGGTTCTGTGCGTGTGTTCCATTTCACCCAGCTCCATGAATTGTGTCGTAGGTATGGAGTTAGTTGTTTGCATCCTTCAAAAGAACAGAGGTTTCATGAGAGCAGGGACCTAAGCAGTCCTATTCACTAGCTATGACTTATTCTTCTATCAGAAACACAATGTAAGTCCAGTTGGGTTGTTGACTGGAGTTGAGTGTGAAAGAATGAACATCAGTAGACAAGAAAATTCTGAGCACCTGAGGCTGTGTTTGAACAACTTTGAAAGTTCAAAATGAATGTACTCGACTAACTACGCTGGCATGCAATTAGAATTCAGGTCATTTTAGTCATTAGCCAATAAATTAAAACACACATGATTTACTTCTACCTTTTCAAGCATTCTGAGCCACCTTTTTTCAAATATCACGTGCTTAGTATTTACAAAGACTGTTTTCCTTTCTAAATTAGCATTCCTATGTATTTAGTGATGCTTGACTAACGTTGCCTGAATATTTAAAGCATCACAATAAGAGTCGTGTACCTCTGTTTACATAGCTATTAAATTACTTAAAGGCCAAACTTAGGCAAAATTAATATTAATGTTTTCTTAATAATATTAATATTATTTTGTTTTCTGTTACTAAGCACTTACTTTGAAGTTTCTGTTTTGTGTTAACCTTCACTCTGTAGTCAAGACATAGCAGTCACTGAGGATATGACTACGGTGCCAGACAACATAGGTTGGAACCTCAGCTCTACAGCTTATTAGCTGTGTAACTTGGGAAATTTACAAAATTTTTCCATGCCTCAACTACTCAGGTAAGAACTATAGATAGATAAATGATTATTGTGAGGCTTAAATAAATTAAGTATACTGTAAATGTTAAATCACTTCATAAAGAAATATAATGCATAGTAAGCTCTGTATTTTGTTTGCTTTTATTACTTCTTATTTGCACATTTAAAATCATACTTAGACATATAAAACATTAATTAAACAATATAATCAATATCAAAAAATTTAACATTAAAATATGTAAAATATAAAATATAGAACTAAAGATAAAGAAGATATTTTCATGTAAAGATTAGTGTTCTTCCAAACTTAAACTGATCTCTACAGAAATTATAAAAGAAAATAACTTTGACCAGTCCCTCGATTAAATTGTATTATGTGGATTATGTAAAATGTATGAAAACAACACAAAGGATTGTCAAATCACAGTTTGGTCACAATACTGACTTTTTTGGGACCATGAACGCCACTCTATTTCATCTTTGTAGTTGCTTTAAAAATTGGCTCTTTAAAATAAATGTTCAAATGTTCTCTGAGGGACCTAGGCTCCAGGGCATACCAGAATAAGTAAAGGTTTACCCCAGGTACTAGGGTGGGGTCTACGTATTCCTTTGGCCCACCTGAGAGACCAAATGTCTTAGATCCCAGGAGTGAACATGAATGGACACCATTTCAGTGCCCTATGGCAGAGCTTCACACAATTTATAAGGCCAAATTGACAGCCTAAAATTTTATAACTGGTAACGTTTGCACAAACAATAAACGATGTAAACCTAATTAAAAACTTTTGCTTGCAAGAGAAAAAAAAAATATCTTATTACATAAGTTTTTCAAAGGACTTCCAGATATCCCTCAAAGTCCTTGCTTCACTCTTGGAAGCTGCGAGCACTGAGGCCGAATGTTCCAGAAGTCACTGGAGCATGTCCAAGGCTCGTCTCATTGCTGCCAGTCCTCCTGTTTCATGGGGCAGCCATGTAGGAGTGGGGAGAGGAGTTCTCTTTTCTGCTACCTTATCTTTCTCTCAAGTACAGCATATACAAAGAGATGACATAATGCACACACAGTCAGACACACTCACTCACCCATCTAGTCCAGTTGCTTTGTTTCAAATGTCTGAAACTGAGCTTGAACTTGCAAATCACACTCCAGCAGCAAATAGCCAGACCTGGGAATCGGTAGAAATCTGAAGGGTCCCAGCAGGAATATTGGAAAGTCATTTTGTAGTTCTCTTATTTTCATGAACGATGTGCTATTATTATATTAAACTACTATTAATAACATTGAAATTACGTATTTTATTGTTATATTACAGGCCTATTAAAGATATGGAAACATTTCCAAGTTTTAACTTGACAACATTGTACCACCCAGAATGTTAAAAAAAAACTTAAATGGAAATAATTTTATTTTAGCTATAATTCTCTCTGAATATTAGTTTTATTCCTGAATATTTCTCAGCTAAATTCATGCTTATTTAATTATTGTTGAATATTTACAATTTCATCAAACTAATGTATTTAATAATATCTAATTAGGAAAAAAGTAGATGAAAGGCTTGGAATATTAACCAGAAAAAAACAACTCAATTCATGAATTTAATTTAAAATTATTCATTAGCATAAATTTCAGGGTTGCTTTATTTGCATATTAATAGTATACACAAAACTTATCAATAGAGAATTAATACTCTGCTAATATTAATACTATGTTGCTGTATATTAGATGAGAATATGTAAAAACTTTATATAATTCATTTTCCAAAGGTAAAAATTATAATTAAATATCTTCTGGAGACCCTCCTTTCGGCTTTTTTTTTTTCTTTCTAAAATAAATATCTCAACCTGTTTCAGAAAGGATTCTAGACTGGGTGATACTCCTGGTATAGAGCAAAAGGAATGTTTGGCAAGAACAGGACCTCATAAAAGTGAGCTAATGGTACACCGGCTTTCTTGATAATTTCACTATCGAATGCAACCAGCAGATATTAGGGAGAAATGAGAACAGAAATTGCTGATTAAATTATCTGTAAATTCTGAGGTTCTGAATAGTGATAAGAAAAACATCAGCTGAAACCAGTTTGGCTCAGTGAATAGAGTGTCGCCTGTGGATTGAGAGGTGCCAGGTTCGATTCCGGTCAAGGGCATGTACCTTGGTTTCGGGCACATCCCCAGTGGAGAGTGTGCAGGAGGCAGCTGATTGCTGTCTCTCTCATTGATGTTTCTAGCTCTCTATCCCTCTCTCTCCCTTCCTCTCTATAAAAAATCAATTAAAATATATTTAAAAAAGAAAAACATCATTCTGTTTCCGGAGGATTATTCCTGATGCTCATCATTTTACAGCTATGCCTTTTTCTTCCTTGTTTTTGCTCAGCCATTGAAAGTGAAGTTGATGAACTATGCATGCAAACCCGTGAATATGTAAATATGCTCATGAGTTGTTGTGTATCAAAGTGTTGCTGAGCCTATTCATTCAGGGGCTAGAGTGCCAGGCAGAGAATAAAGAGTTCCATCCGCAGCTCTCAGACCACGGTCACTTGTTCTTTGCTCTCATACATTACAGCCTGCCCTGTCTGTGCAAAACATACTTTCACACATAAGAAACTAAAAAGGCAAAACAAGCAGCAGTTTTGCAGGCATATTTTGACACCACTGGTGCCAGAAAAAAAAATAAAAATTAAATAACATGTCAGTAGCTGAAAACATTCCTGCAATCTGGCCAAGAAAAGTCTAAGAATATGTCATGTATGTACTTGAACTGTTTGTTCTCGAGCTCACTAAGAATGTAAGCATGGCTCAGTGTCCCAGCTCCGGGCCCTAGAGACTCAGCTCACTCTCTTTGGTAATGAAAACATGAAAAACTGTGGACAATATTTACATGTCCCTCCAAAAATGACACATTTTATTTTTGTCTTCAGTAACCCTAAGTGTTTGAGATACAAGATAGCTAAGAGTGGGTGGATGTTTTGAAATAATCTGTTGGAAGTCTTTAAAACTTAATAGAATTATTTCATGTAAATTGTCGTGTGTTCATCTTTACCATGTAATATGATTTTATATATAGAAGCCAAGATATGTAATAATCTATTAAGTAAGACTAAAATTCATAATAGGTAAGTATATATGATGAATAAGTCAACTATGCCAGAGATAAATACAGATACTAAAAATGTCATTATCATCTAGTTTTAACTACTTCAGCTGCTTTTCCCAGTCAATTATTTTCTAATCATAAAATTGTGTTTCTCTCTATTTCTTTAAAAGAGAGGTCAAAATCACTTTAATTATGCTAAGGAATTAATTAAAATTTACTTGTAACTCTAGTTGAAAAGTTACAGACAAATGTATTAAAAATAACCATAACTATTGGCAGCAAATATGGCTGCCAGCTATTGGGCTTCAGTTCAGCAGCTTTGGTACTTGAGTTCTGGTTAAGAAAGAATTCAGAGCCAAGACTCAAACTATAAGAGAAATTTTATTTAGAAAGTCACACAGAGAGGAGTGAGCTATAGAAGAAATGGACTCAGGAAACAAGTTATAGGGTCAAAAGAAGGGATCTTGGAGCTTAGGAGAAAAAAAGAGGCAACAAAAACCCATCTGGGGAAAAGGGTGGGAAAGCACAGCTTGCTCCATAAAGAGAACTGGCACCAGGTCCTCCATTCTACGGGCGTTTACCAGAAGTCCAAGGGAGGATTTCAATAGAATATTCATCAGCCTCCAGGTGTGTCGATTCAGGATCATGGTTTCCACTGATTGGTCAGTGCCAGGGCAGGAGACCATTAGTCAATGCAACTAATTCTGAAGTCAGCCATGGCATCCCTTGTCTGCTTTTGCTGCTTTTCTGGGCCTGGAGCTGAAACACAACTGAGGCCTCCATGTTATCTCTAAGGCTTAATGCTTAAGGGAGTGGTCATACTGGGCCTGCATGGGCATCTCATGAGGTCCCATCTATGCTATTGCAAAAGGTAAGATTTTCTTTTTTAGGGTTTTGTAATATCCCATTGTGTAAAGGTACTACATCTTTTCTTTTTTAATACACTCATCTATATATAGAAAAGCCTAATATACAAATTGTCCCCTTGGAAGTTCAAGTGGGAGGCCAGGAGTTCAATCACTCACTATTACGTGTGCTGAACACCAGAGGGTGGTGCAGAACAAAGGAAGGCCCTGCCCAGTAGCCAGAAGGCCCCAATCATCCTCATCGTTGGCCAAGCCTACTATCCTTGCAAGAATTCCGTGCACTGGGCCTCTAGTCTAGAAGTTGTAGCATACAGAATGATTCAGCTATTATTTTCAGGGGGTCAAAGACTCAAATGGTTCTCAACAATAGATCTCAGGTGATAATAACTATTACAAGGACCAGAATTGTATTGCTACACTAACAGAAAAAAATTCTATTTGTGGCTTATCTTATTCTCATGCATATAGAATCGAAAATTCTTTAGATACCAGTCATTCTACATAATAATGAAAGGGGAAATACAAATAAATCACATCGGCTTTCTGTTTCTTCCCCAGCCTTATTCTCTGATCTTTCCTTCTCCTAGGAGGGACATACTGAATTGTTGGCCTAAATATTTCATCCCTCCCTATAATCCTGATTCAGGCTGAGCCTCTCCTAGATATGATTAGAACTTCCATTGATCTCCCTTCAAACCCTGTGCCTACCTAGTTGATGTGACTCAGTGGTTGAAGTCAGGGTTAGAGTCCCAGTCAGAGCACATACCTAGGTTGTGGGTTCATTTTCCAGTAGGAGGTGTGCAGGAGGCAGCCAATCCATGATTCTTTCATCATTGATGTTTCTCTCTCTCCCTCTTCCTTCCTCTCTGACATCAATAAAAATATATTTTAAAAAAAACCCACACCTTTTACCTCATGAGTGGTTAGATTGACAACAGGTATGACTTTCTGGGACAAAGAGATTTTCTCCACCCTAACACAGGCTCAGTTCAGCCCCAGAACAACCGCTATGTACCCTTACCCTCATTGTAAGAGTAAAAACCACACCCTTGGGTGGAGACTTAACATGCTAATGAGACATGCAGGCATGAAGAACATGTAGTTCCACTGAACCAGCACCCAAGAATCCTGTCTCTGCCTACTTAGACATCACACTGAGACACTGTCTTTCCACCTCGGCTTCTTTCAAACTGTTTCCCAGCTTTGGTTTGGGGAGCAGCAGCCATTGCTTTCTCCTCCAGATGCTATTTGCCTTGTAGTCAGGAGCTTCTTAATAAACCTCTCACCAGAGTCCTTTCTGTGGCAAACTCTTTTGATTTTCACCTCTGCCCCAGACACTGGTAACAATTACACTTGCTTTCATTACTCCCTGCGATATTTTTCTCCCTCTGTTGTTTATTGGGCTAATACCTCACTCACCCTCCACCCAAGAGTAAAAAAATATTTTGTGAAACTTCCTCTAACCTTACTCTGAGCCTTCTCCAATTCCCATCTTGGCACTTGGAGCCAACTTTTTTGTTTGATGGGGTGGTGTGGGCGGGGCGTCACATCACAAGTTGTACATAGTAATTGTCACATTACTTATAGATGTTGTTTTGCGTGTGTGTTTCCCTACTAAACTGCTGGCTTATGAGAAGGGTTGGGCTTTCCCTTCCATAGGTCAGTATATGACGGGGTAAGTACTCAGTTGATTGAATGACAGATTATCTCGTAATGGAAAACTTTTTTGACTACTTTCTTTGATCACAACAACCTGGCAAAGACTATTACTCTTGCATTAGATATGAGTTATCATCATAATGTTTTAAAAGTTAAGAAGAGTTCACCTATTATTTTTCTTTCTCCATTAAGATTTGCTTTTTAACTGGAATCCTTATTGTCTTTTCCTGATAATTTTAAGAGAAAAAAAAAGTTATATAAGAAAGACAGTGTCTTATTGATATTCTAGCTGCATTTAATTCTGGTAAATTATTTTTTCTAAATATTCTTTAATCCAGTACCCTCCTCTGCTTTTCCATCCATATCCCTATCCCTCTCCTTGCCTTTTCTTCCTCTTCCTCCACTTCCTCCTTCTGCCTCTTTTTTCCTTCTCTTTCTTCTCCTTTGACTTCTTCTTCTCCTTCTGCTTATCAAATATTCCAGTTTACTTGTGTGTTGTGTTTTCCTACAGATCCACTCTTTGCTCTAATTTGTTCTGCCCCAAAAAGCTCTTCATCATTTAACTTTATCCATCACTGTGGGCCCCCAAACAACATCATCTCCCAAAAGAACACACATTTTGAAGTAAATAATATGAGACAATGGGCTCATAACAACAAATTTTGCTAGTTTTACCATGTGTCCATGCTGGCTTAATGTGCAATGTCATGGCCAATTAAGGACTCAATTAACTCGCCAAATAGAAAACAACAATATGTAGATTGGAGTTCTGTATTACAATACAAGTGATATGAATTAAATAGTGCTTTTTAATACGGGCCCATCATTTCCATAATCAGAATATATGGGAAAAGGAATTAAAATATAGAGGTAAGAATAAAATTTTTGTTATTACCAAAATAAATCACTGGAGAATTTTATTTCCATCCCCACAATCTTGGGTTGAGTGGATTTGGAGTTGTATTCCTTACAAAGAAATGATTTCATGAGAGAACACAGGCATTGTCTATTTCATGGGAACCTTACACTTTCTCGTGGCCATTGAGAGCTCCTTTTACCATTGAGCTCATCAAAAGAAAATGAGGTCACATATTGACTGGAGTGATTGATCCTAATCACAAAGGTAAAATTGAGTTCCTGCTACACAGTTGGCAGAAGGAGGTCCATATGTAGAACCCAGGGGATTTACTGGGGTGTTTACTGGTTCTTCCTTTCCCAAGAGCCCCAGTCAATGGAAACTATAAGGACACAGTACAGACTGGACCACCGTGGACTGAGCTAATATAAAATCATCTCACCAGGTAAATAACTCCACAAGCTGAGATGCTAGCAGAGGTAAAATCAACATGGACTGAGTAGTGAAGAAAATGGTGGTAAGTACCAAATTAGGCCTCATGACTAGCATCAGAAATGGGGATGGCAGCAGTAAAATGTTATGTTAATTATTTTTTTTACTTTTTACCTCCCCTTTTCCTTTACTTACATGAGCACACTGGTGATCCCTTCTGTTTTAAGTTTCAGTTGGACAAAGCACTGAATTGCCATCAACATAGATGATGGCAATTTGTATTATTCATGTGAACACAGTGCAAGAATGCATACAGAAGTGTGAACTCTGCTGGGTACATTCCATTTGTTTGTCCAGATCCACTCTCTTTCTTTCTCTGCCCTGTTCTGTGATTGGAAGCTCACCTACATGGAAGACATCAAAAACTTCTCACACTTTCTGGCTACATTTGAGTTCAGTTAATGGAAGTCAACAGCAGATGAGAAGAGGGATAGGAGAGAAATAAAATACTTATTTTTTAATTTCTTTGCTGTTGGTTGACTCTATCCCTCTATCAAAGGCCACAGCTCCTATATGATAACTCTTTTTTATCTAGTTTTCTTCATTCTAGTAACCCCTCTCTCTTCTTATCACTTTGGTGACTTTTAAGGCTTGAGATATAAACTTACCCCCCATTTTACTAGCCCAAGGATGTTACTTCACATTAATTTGGTTTTCCTGAACGTAGTCCAAATGGTGGAAATCACCACTTCTTCATTACAATTTATTTTTATTTCCATCTCTTTGTGCCAAAGGACTGACTGACATGCAGTTTTCAACATTCAGAAATTTATGTCTATACCTAAATCATATTTATCCAATACTCCATTTTCTCTTATACTAATGTTTTTCCTTTCTACTATTAAAATGAGACTAAAATATATTACCAAAAATAAGTAAATAAACCCATATGAATGCTAAAATTGGGAAGTGTGGCTGCCATGAACAGATAACAAAGGTGAACAAAATTTCAGGAAGCAGTAAGCAAATAGGGTTGTATAATCTAGGTCCAAGAAGTCACATCTTACTCCATGGATGAGTGAAAGCTATAGGTGAATGGAACTGTTATCAGTGGTGAAAAATGAAATGAAATGACTCTCCATGTGGAATTATGAATTACAGAGAGCAAGAGAGAGCTCTAGGTGGCCTAGAGTGAATTTAAAGGGAAGAAAATGTATAGAGCCGCGGCTTCATTCAGCTGCCACTCTCTCCTCAGTGTGTGCAGAGCAGATTACCATAGTCTCTGTCCCAGCTCCAGATCTCACCTTTCTCTGAGCAGAAGGTTCTGTGGATGGTCCCACGTGGCAGTTGCAGTGGTTGAGAAGATAGGCAGGAACAGCAGTGACTGACTCTGGATCTGTTCGATGGAGCTGAGTGTTGGGAATAGGGAAAGAGCAGCAGTGCTACTCAGAACAAAAGCAATCAGAGTACTCCACCCCCAAAGTAAAGTCCTCCACCCTTATGGTCATTGCCAGCTTGCCTGCACTCAAGAGAACCTTTAATCTAAGGAGAAGGTTGCCTGGCAGCAGGGCTGGCTCAGTCAGGCCTATATCCACACAGGAAAGGGCCTTAAGACAACAGACCTACAGATCTGCAGAGCAAACCCTGCTGGCAAAGAGATTCATTGACTTGGCAGCTAAGCATGAGTGATACACTGAGACTCACCAATTACAAAATATGTGCAGAGAAAACCAAGTAATCACAGAAGAAATGGAGATACTGCAAAAGATATAAATAACTTTTCGAAATCTCTATTAATAACCTCAGAGATTTGGGGATGCTGCATGCCTAAAATAAGAGTGGGCTTCCATTAAAAAAAATACAATGAAAGAACAGGGAATTTTGGTAAATTTAAAGTATAATTGCCACAATGAATTAAAATAATCAATAAGCATCCTTAATAAAATGGGAAATTATAATAGTGCTGATCATGTTCAAGGATTCAAACTATAATTATTATTTTTATTTGTTCATTTATTTTTATAGTTTGGAAGGCTGGTGTGGGATTACTGTGATTAACAGTACAAAAATCTCTGAAGCGGTAATGGTCAGAGAAGAGATCTCAGTAATAGAGCACTGATTGCCAGCATGCCTCTATTTATCATTAATAATGTACTAACTTGTATACCTCTTGAAAGCTGAGATATTTTATTTTTTGTATTCCAATATGTTGCCTAATCTATAATATTAATAAATATTTGTTGAATATCCTGTGACAATATATACCAATCCATTGTCTTTCTTCTTCATTTATGGTCTTCCAATAGATATGTGTTGGAACTTCTGCGTATAACTGATTGGCATTTATATTGGGTAACATTTTCCATCTTTAGTGTCTTAAATTTTATATTCTGGAAGATTTCTTGGTCATTATCTCCCAGATTGGTAATACAAAATTGCCCATTTAGAAAAATTATCTTCAGTGTTGAAAGTATTATAGATGCCCCTTTTCCCCAAAGGGCCCTTCTTCATCACTCCCATCTCCACACCAGCCTTCCAAACTATAAACAAAAATAAATAAAATAATAATAATAATACTTTGGACCCTTGAACATGATAAGCATGGTTGAGATTATTAACATTTTCAATATTTTATTATAGTGCTTCTAGATCTTTCTTCTTCTAAACTTGACCACCACTTGAAAGAAGCAATGGGACCAAAGGACTGGAGAAATTCAGAAGGATATGAAGACAAAATAGAGAGATACCCTTGCAAATTATATGCTCAGTTGTGGTCATACAGAGGGAGAAGAAATTGAAAAACATCTGTTGCTGTGATGCTCACAAACTCAACCTGAAACCCACCAAGGGGATTTTAAAATGAAGTTACTGGTTCCATAGCATACTATTGAGGCATTTAAAAATTAACAGTTATTATATAACTCAACCTTGTCCAGTAATATTACTCAGTGTTAAAGTGGCATGATTTTATTGTAGACACATTTATTCCCAGAAGTGGCATGCTTGCAAATAGGAACTCTTTCGGTTAATTAATTTCTTTGAATCGTGAGATTTAAGGGACTCAATAAGCATGAACAGGAAAACATGTAAGTCAGTAAAATATTAACCACTGTGTTAGACCAGGAATTACATTTTTAAACAATGTTTTATGCCCCATTAACCTGTTAAATTTTCTTTCAACACAAGCTTACTAACCAATTGAAAACCTTGATCACATACTGGAAATTCAGATCATATATATTCAAGCTATAATCTCTTTTGTCCCAATGAGCAATAAATAGTGGCTTACAAAGCCTGGTTGTCATGGCTCAGTGGTTGAGCGTTGATCTATGAACCAAGTCATGGTTTGATTCCCGGTCAGAGCACATGTCTGGGTTGTGGGCTTCATCCCCAATAGGCAGCGTGCAGGAGGGGGCAGATCAATAATTCTATCTCATCATTGATGTTTCTATCTCTCCCACTCCTTTCCTCTCTGAAATCAGTAGAAAAAATATATTTTTAAAAAAATACTGTTTACAAACTAAATGCAGCATAGAAGTGAGGTCACTTAAGTGGAGGATTTAACTTAAATTTTTCATAAACCACTTTCATATTTCAGTTAGTAGTTACATTTGTTTTGTGCTTACTATGAAGTTGCTTCTTTCATGATTTAATTTGCCTTATGTAAATGACTGAGCAAAAGTTATATAATCACAATCTTTTGAAAGTTGGTGTAGCAACATGTGTACATTCTGCTTTAACCTCCAAAAGAATTTTCTATGAAACAATGCATTTTTTAAAAGCATGTAAAAATGATGGCTCGCTGAACTGCCATTAAAATATAAAATATTTCCTGAACCAGATACTTCACCAGGATTACCAACTTAAATCTATAAAGTAGATACTATTATTATTATTATTATTGTTATTATTATTATTATTATTATTATTATTATTATGTTATTCTCATGTTGCCGATGAAGAGTCAGGCTTAGGAGGATCAACGCCACACAGCTAACAAGCAATAGAACCAGAACTTCATTCACCAAAGAGTCAGATTTCAGAGCCCTTAAACAGCACTCACTATAGAGACATGTCTTATGCCACACAAAACAGTGGCAACTGTGATGTAACAAAACTGTCTACAGAGGGTAAGCATATTTTGTTTAAAAATACACATGTACACATGCCCACAAACACACATGAGAAGATGATTACATAATACGCACTACACTAGGAATGATTATTATTACTGACTAGTGGTGAGATGATAGGTAACCCTTTTTATTTTGTTCTTTAAGCTTTTTATGGTTGTAGCTTCCCACAATACATATTTATTCTTTCTCATAGGAATTTTATTAATGAGCTCAGACATATTGAAATCATTATCAACCTTTCCTTATGCTGTTACCACTAATAAATTGTGGGTGTAATCTTTGATGATGTAAATATATCGTTGCAATATAAACAAGATGATATCTTTATTTGAGCTAGCAAAGTCTAGGTTTAATGACTATTTTAGAGTTATTAGAATAACTAAGAAGTCTTCTGGTCTGAAGACATTTTTCCCACTTGTCAATTATGTGCTTACTCCAGGGAATAAATATTATTCAACTACAACTTCAGCTACTAGTGGATTAGATTACAAACCAATGTTCCTGAACATTGTCTTGAGATTTAAGTAAGATAAATTAATTAGCATACTGCCTGGCAGAATAAACACAATAAATATTAGCTAAGGACATAGCTGCACATAGCTGAAAAGGAGCATTCAAAATATTAAGTATTTATTCTAGGAAAAGGACATTTTTATTCTCTCTGTATTTATTTTTATTTTTTTTATTTTTTATTGATTAAGTTATTACATATGTGTCCTTATCCCTTCATTACCCCTATCTCCCACTCATGCCCTCACCCCCCTGTTGTCTGTGTCCATTGGTTAGGCCTATATGCATGCATACAAGACCTTTGGTTGATCTCTCCCTCTTACCCCCACCCTTCCCTACCTTCCCTCTGAGATTTGACGGTCTGATCGATGTTTCTCTGTCTCTAGATCTGTTTTTGTTCACCACTTTATGTTGCTCATTATATTCCATAAATGAGTGAGATCATGTGATATTTATCTTCCTCTGACTGGCTTATTTCACTTAGCATAATGCTCTCCATATTTTTTTAACTCAATGGAAGTTATATTTTCTCAATTTAATGAAATTCCAATTCGTTTAACTCTTATTTCCCCCCTCTAAAGCATCTTGTGCTACTCTGCTTACACACTGCTACCCTCTCCATTTGAGTTTTAGTTCCCAAGTCAATCTGTTTGCCTTATACCTGCTTATTCTATTCATCCCTGCTCTTTTACTTTATGCATTAGTTTATACGTAACAGTTGAAATACAATTAGAAGAAAAGTCATTTTACTAAAAAACAATTAATTTGGGAAACCTAAATAAAATGCATTTCTAAAAGAATTGCTTTTGGTTTTAGGTGTGGACAACTAAAACAGCTTTCAGAGCAAATTAAAACTTATTTAAATTGCCTATAATCTGATTTTGCTTTTTAAAAATGTCAAAGATGTCTTCCATGGACATGAATATCTATTATAATAAAGAAAAATATTTAAAATATATATGAAACATTACTAAAAATAACTGGTATTATAATAAAATTCTTGATACTTTATAGTTTATCCTTAAAAATATTAGTTTCCTTAAGCTAATTTTTGCAGACAGCATGCTCATTTTAAACCAATTTTTTATTATGTTACAAGAATTAATACCATACACCATGTACATAAAAATAAGTTACAGTGAATATGGATATCAACCTAATTGAAAGAACAAAATTTAAGATTACCAAATGTAAGATTGACTTACTTATACAATATTAATTATATCTGTGACTTTCATACATTTGATTCCATATTTTACTCACTTCCAAAGATATGAATTTTACAACTTAATAAGTACAGAAAAAATCATCAGCAATGCAATTTTCATTATAAATGTAATTTTGAGAAATTATAAAATACCACAAAAGGAACTCTTGTAAGCCCTCATATCAAAAAGTGTTTCCAAGCTAGTGTGTTGATGTGGTAAGTTTAAATAAATGCTAACCATCTGAATTGAAAGGAGATAGCCCATCCAACCCACATAAGTTAAACAAATTATGAATGGCTTTAAAATAAATGATTCTGAATTAAATATGATTTTTAATCATTTAAAAAAATTAAAACTTTCAAAAACATTTAGATATATATATCATCAAAATAATTTACTTTCCTGTATTAATTACATTTCTAACATCTAATATATTCAGTACAAGATTGGCATAATTGATTGTGACATCAAATTCTAAACAGAGTCAATTCAATAAAATGCAATTTCCATTCTGAAATAATTTCTGATTTTCAATCATTTTGTGTTTGAGAGTTACCCTTTAGCTGAAACAGTTATTCCATATCTTGGTGGTTCTTAAAAGTTATTAATTATGCAATTCAATTTTATTTTTCTTTAAGCAGTATTTTCCTGACCCTCTTTCCCTTGAAAATAAACTTAAGAGTGAATAGTTATACTCAGTGTTATGTGAGAAAACATCATATATAGGTTAGTTACATATTCTGAGCTATGAAATGTGTGTAAATACCTTTTCTGTTTTGTTTCTATTAGATATTGAAATACTAAAATGAGAATAAAATAGATCAAAGGCCTTTAGGAAAAAGTGTGATCTATACATATTAACATATAAGCATAAACAATGAACACAAGACACTAGGGCGTTAGGGTATGCCTGAGAGGGAGGGCCAATGGGAAGATATGTATACATGTAATAAATTAATTTAAAAAATTAAAAAAGAAAAAGAGGCAAATGTTTTGATACAGAAACTACCCCATTATCAATTTGTTTATTATCATATCTCTGTATCCTATAACATAATAAACATTTCCCCAGCAGAAAAAAAAAAGGAATTATCAAAACAAAAGAGCAGGTCTGTACAAATGCTTAGAAAAGTGCAATAGAATGATGGAAGCAAGGGGAGGCGACATTGAAAACTCACTGGGCACCTTGAGAGGACCTACAAACCAACTTTCTATTTTGAAAAATCAAGCATATTTCTCGCTTTCCTTGTTTGTTTGCTTGTTGTTGTTTTTTTAATAAGGGCTGCATCTCAGGGAAATTGAAAAAAATTGATGAGAGAAGGCTTCTTGATAGAACTCTCTCAGTTAATGCGGAAGACACAACAGAACTAGACTATCACCATTCGAAATACAACTGTGGGGATGCAATCAGCAAAATCTAGACCTCAGCGTCTGATCAGTTTCCTCCGACAAACTCCAGGGACAGAAAAAGAATCTATGGACTAAGAGCTTGGAAGATACATCCACCAAGTAACAATTTATAATGGGTGGGCGTATTTGGATCCTGAAAGAAACAAATTTTCTTTTCAAGTTAGGAGCCAATCAGGAAAATCTGGACACAGATTGGATATTTGATGGAGGAATTGTTCTCTCTTTAAAGTGTGAAGATGGTATTGCTTTCATGTTTTTTAAGGCTGTATCTCTTTTAGAGATATACATGGAAATATTCATGGTGTTTGGCATTTCCTTCAAAAGAACCCACCGGTGGGAGAGAGGGGGAGGAGGATAGATAAAAACTAAAGTGGCCATGCCCTGAGAATTGCTGGAAATGGGGAGGGATACGTGAGGGTTTATGATACTATTCTCTCTACTTTTGTGTACGTTTGGAATTTTCCTTGTTAAAAAAGCTTAAGAAAGAAAGACCTGTGGCCTATAGGCGAGGCTGCGTTCACACCATAAATCTCAAAGTCCTTCCTAAGAGTGTGTGTGCTCTGAGATGCCAAAGAGTGCATTAAAGTATCCGGCTTCTAATTGGGGCGTCTGTAAATGTCAGCACATTTATCATGTTGTTCAGGCGCCACACTGCTTCAAACCACGGCAAAGGACTTATCTCCTTTACGGTCGTGTTTGGGGTCAAAAGCTTCCCCTAAACTGTCTCAGGTTTCAAGTTTCTCTCTATTTTTATTCAGTCTTAATCAACACATGTGGCTTTTTGGCCTCTTCCATACATTAATTTAAAGTCAATTAATTAATGATGTCTGAGAGGCAAAGTTCCTTAGTTTATGGATGATGCTATCGTTAAAAAGTTATTTGAGGAAAAGGACAGTGAATAGGGTGACACTGGCTTTCAAGAAAACACAAAAAATAACTACTTTTCTATAGAAAATTCAATATTTTATTAGAACCATAACAAAACAAATAAGTGAAGGTACAGTGATAAGGGCCAAATGATTTTTAAATGTATGTGTATTTGCCATCTTATAAGGAAGTCACCCTTATGAGGCCCTCTGCACAAAAGACTTTCTATGTTGATTTTCCAATTGTAGTTCATTATTGTTATGATTCTTGGCTAACTCTTCATGCTGTTTCCTTTGGGTATTTAAATCATTGCTGAAGCCATTAAAATTAAAAACAAGTAATACAAATCATCATTGTATGTTAATTCATTTAATAGATGTCATGCAATATTTCCTCTACTTCCTGGGTTCTAAGTTACTCTAAGAGGCCAACCTATAAGGAAGGCATGTATTTCCATCTGAATACAAAATAAAAAATAACTAACATGAGGAAAGTCTCTCTCGATTATACATAATCCCATTTTGTTCTTACAGGAGTAATTTGAAATAAATATTAACTGATATCAATTTCCTTGAAAGTTCCTGAGTGAATTTTCAAGCAAATAAAAATCTTTCTCCAATAAAGCAATTATCACAAGTTACTAAAGAAAAGAAAAATACTTATGAAAATTTTATTTTTGAAGCAAGTTTGTATATGGGCAACAAGCAGACCAAAAAAATCTAGGATAGATTAAGAATTGAATAATATGGTGCAGTCCATAAGAGTTCTAGGAATTCAAAGAATCAAAAGAATACTAGGAAGATACGCAAGCATGATCAGATCCCTCATTTTTAGGCAGATGAGCAGCTAATTCATGGAGCAGCTTGTGCAAATCACACTTAGAAATGAGGAAAGAGAGAAAAGGGCAATGTGTTTATTTATGAACTGCTAGGTACTGAACACCATCACATTGTCAGTTTATGCACCCATCTCTGTCTAAATTTGTTTCTTCTTTGTTTAATAAGAAACACCACAGGCTGTTTTGGCAGTGCGGGCCCAAGGATAGACAATAAATATTTGTTGGGTGAAATGAATTTTTAAAATCAAACAATATACACTCTTTCACTGAAGCAAACTGTCCTTACTGAGCTAAGTCTCTCCATAGACAACTTAGCTCCGTCTCAATTAATTTGTCACAATACCAGCCTCATCATGCTATGAATCTTCTCATGCGTGACACTTGGGGGAATACTCTGATCTACATGATTGAGAACTGCCTCTCCCATTATGTGTTTCATTTCTAAGCTGACCACATAAAACACAAGGCATCTAGTTAAGTTTGGATTTTCTATAAAAAAAAATAAGAAATTATTTAGGAGAAATATGTCTCATGCAATACCTGGAATCCTGTGCAATGCTTGGGACGTACATACAGTATACTAAAAATATATTCTTTGTTCATTTGACATTCAAATGTAACTGGACCAAGTGATATTTTTGTTTGCTAAATCTGGTCACCCTATTCCGCTGTTCAGGTCATGTCCCTAAACCTTATTGAAACTGGCAGGACCGTGAAAGTTTTACTGGCTCTATATTCTGATGAAGCAAGTCTAGCAGGTGGAGTATTATGATGGTTCCACTCTTCTCACTCACTGTGGACGTGATTGAAATACTTTGATCTTTTGCAATATTAATGTAAGGCTAGGGAAGGTGGGGGTGGGTCGGTAAGTGGGTGGATGGGTGGAGAGAATCTAACCAAAAACTTGAATACATATATGCCTAACCCATGGATGCAAACAGTGGGGAGTTGGGGGGGGTGGGAGGGTCTGGGGGCAGACTAGAAGAGATCAATGGGGAGGAAAGAGGAACATATGCAATATTAACATCAAGATTTCTTTGAAAACCAGCATGTTTCCATAATAGTGTCTCTCAAGTTATTTCTGTGTATCTGTCAGAATAGACGAATGAATGACATCTCAGATTTCTAAGAGACATAAACCATACTTTTCATCTCATGATCAAACATAAAAATGGGGAAAGTCCATGTGTGAGAGAAGAAGAGAGATGGGGTGGAGCTCAATCAAATAAACTGGTCACCGGATTCATTAAGGATGCTCAGGACATAGTGATTTTTGTGAACTTCAGAACATTCCTGACGGTCGCTAACTCAGACACGATTCACTAATGAGCAGTTTTCCCAGCCCGTGGCATGAGATTTTTGAGAGTGTACAGACAGAAAAATGATGATTCACGTGCTATTAGTGGAGGTTTATCCCACATAATAGTGATTAACAGGGTTATTTTTAACTTTCCAATCTGCAAGCATTTCTAATGTCTGAAGTTTTTTGTTTTTTAATATATTTTATTGATTTTTTACGGAGAGAAAGGAAGAGGGATAGAGAGTTAGAAACACCAATGAGAGAGAGAGAGAGACATCAATCAGCTGCCTCCTGCACGCCCCTACTGGGGATGTGCCCACAACCAAGGTACATGCCCTTGACCAGAATCAAATCTGAGACCTTTCAGTCCGAAGGTCGATGCTCTATCTACTGAGCCAAACCGGTTTCGGCCATCTCTGAAGTTTTTATGCAACACATACCTTCATTGTTATGTATGTATGAGAGGGTATTTCTCTATTTTAAATTTTATTCTGGGACTTCCCTTAGAATGCACTCTTCCAAATGTGTGGCCTCCGCTCTTAAATATAACACAAATGTTTGACACAATTCTCTACATTTATTACGCATACTTGTCCTGTCTGATGACTCATGCTGATTGGGACTTTGCCCGTGATGGGCGGCGCCTTGCATTTTTCTGGAAGAGAAAGTGCCGAGGAAAAGGGGGAAAGAAAGCTTTCGATGTCCCCTTTGCCTTCCATGCTTGCTTCATTCTTAGCACAAACATGGCAGGGTGTAATCACTTCCTGGAATGTTTTCCTTCAGCAGAGCACTGTGCCATGGACACCCTGACATATTCCAGGGCGTTCTCTGTGGCTCCGTCACCTCCTTCTTTCAACACGCCATGCAGATGTGCCGCTGGTGCTTTTTGCATGACTAATTGTCAAGTCTACGTGTTGGTCTTAAACTGTGAAAAAGAGCAGCGCAGTCTTAATAGTTTTGATTTTAAACAGCCATAACAAGGCAATAATTTCATTTACTTGGTAAAGTATATTCTACCCAGAGCCTATACGCTCTTAGACGTGCTAACCAAAACACGTGTTAAAATGTTTTAAAACCCCAGGCAAATTAAACAGCAGTAAATGAAAATCCTATCTTCAGTGGAGCTAAACCAGTAACTGACGCATGTCTTCCTGATGCACAGCATTCTCTTTGCATTCCCGTTGAGAAATAAACTCAATGATGCCTGCAGTATAATAAATCTTATGGTATATGCCATCAGCATAGAGTAGTGCATATTGGTTCTTTAACTCGACAATTATTTTTTAAGTATCAACTATGTTCCTGGCTCAGGTTCATCAGTGAGGAAGACCAGAAGTGCTTTCATGAAGGTTAAGTTCTAGCAGCCATATCTATGTGTAAAAAAAAAAACCCTGGAGCTAGCTAACTTCCCCACTAGACAGTCAACCCCTGGAGGCTGAGTCCTTTCATCCCATCACTAAGAATAGGCCCTAAGCCAAGACCAGCTTGGCTCAGTGGATAGAGCATTGGCCTGCGGACTGAAAGGTCCCATGTTCGATTCCAGTCGGGGGCATGTAACTTGCTTGCGGGCACAACTCCAGTAGGGGGCATGCAGGAGGCGGCTGATTGATGTCTCTCTCTCATCGATGTTTCTGACTTTCTATCCCTCTCTCTTCCTCTCTGTAAAAAATCAATAAAAATATATTTTAAAAAAAAGAATAGGCCCTAAAACAAAAGAACAGCTCTTTGTACCTCTGTGAAATTAACCTGATGATCGAGAAATAATATCATAACACAAACTCAAATCTCTGTCCCTTTTTTACCTTCTTTTTACCTTCTTTCCATATTTATCTTGTTGCCGTTGAAATACAAAGAGTTGAGAGAGTAGCAAGTTCCTTTTTCTCTCTAGGTCTCATGCATCTATGAAAAGTTGATCACTAAAATGCCTTCTACCGAATATTTGGAAACATTATCATTCACATTCCTGATGACTCACCTCATTCCTGAAATGATATATACATGAGTTCTTTCAGCCTCTGGGAATATTGGGCAACATACGCAACTGTCAGAGTGAGATAAATAGGAGAAAGTATGAGGCTGTTAAAGACACAACACAGAGTTTCTTGTATGTAAGACATAAGCATACCTTGCGTGTAGTATGATAACAGCAGAACTAATTTGGTAAGAATCACTATTTCTGGAAACACAATTAAGAACAAGTAAGTTTAAAAAATGCATCATCTTTTGCCTTGCCAGTGTGGTCCAGGGGTTGAGTGTCAACCTATGAACCAGGAGGTCAAAGTTCAATTCCTGGTCAGGGCACATGCCTGGGTTGCAGGCTCGATCTCCAGTGGGGGGCTGTGCAGCCAGATGATGATTTTTTTCTCATCATTGAGTTTCTCTCTCTCTCTCCTTTCCTCTCTGAAATCTATAATAATAAAAGTGTAATATGTTAATTAGACTGATGTGCTTCAGGATGAAGCCGGGTCTGTGAGCGTAGCTTGGATCCCAGGTGCCAGAGGGACACTGGTTCCAGCAGCTGGGGGAAGGAAGGCTTAATCTTGCACAGATTTCATGTATCAGGCCTCTAGTATACTAATAAAAGGGAAATATGCTAATTAGACCATGTCAACCAGACATCTTCCGGACATCCAAGTTCCTTCTGGACAAAGCCACAGTGGCGGGGGCTGAGGCAGAGGCAGTTAGGGGCGATCAGGCTGGCAGGGGAGCAAGCAGTTAGGGGTGAGATCAGGCTGGCAGAGGATGGCAGTTGGGGGCAATCAGGCAGGGAGGCAGGCAGGCAAGCGATTAGGAGTCAGCGGTCCTGGGTTGTGAGAAGGATGTCCCAGATTGGAGAGTGTGCAGGCCAGGCTAAGGGGCATCCCCATCCTCCCCACTGCCCCCCACCACCACCAGGCCTCTAGTATATACAATGAGTGGCCAGATTATTATAATCTCTGAATGCCTAATAATCTGGCCACTCAGTGTATATCCTATATAATAAAAGGCTGATATGCAAATTGTCCCCTTATCCAGAAGTTCCACCAGCAGGCAGGCTGGCCAACTGCCCATGTCCCCTCCCCCTGGTCAAGCTGGCTAGACCCTATCCACACATGAATTCATACACACACACACACACACACACACACACACACACACATACACTGAGTGGCCAGGTTATTATGTGTTCAGAGATCATAATAATCTGGACACTCTGTGTATGTGTGTGTGTGTGTGTACATATTTTAATGTATATATATATATTTTTTAATGTATCATCTTTTAGGAATGAGAATAGCAGAATTTTTGAGCTAGGATGAATATGGGAATTGACAACCAGCATGATAAAATGAGTGTGGTAACTGTGCAGAACCTATTCATACTGGGGAGAAAGTGAATATTTTTGTGAGCCCAAACATGTTTTTGGCTCCAGAAGCAGAATTCATCTAAATGAAAAACATTGTAATGGCTGGTTCCATATAACAAGTGTAATATGTCCTGGCAGGTAGCCTATAGTAACAGTGGTGGGCTGCTCCAGTTACCGTGAATTTTATTAAATGAAAAATTCTGCCTAACATATGCTTTCACCAGCCCTGTTATGTAAGGAGTGAGTCTCTGAAACAAAGACATTGTTGTTTTAGGAATATCATTTTTGGATTATTGTATCTGAATATAATATAAGCAGTGCTTAAACTTGAATCGGCTTTTGCAAACTATTGAATTGAGGTTTGGGGAGTTAGGTTTTGAAGAGGATGAGGTCCAAGGAATTCATAACGGTAGAGACACCATCCTTTAGGAACAAAAGAGCTAATGTCGGCAACAGAGATAGTTTGGAAAGTGGGAATGAAGAAAACAGAATACAGTATATAACTGAAACTGTGCATTTTAGTAAACCTACACAAAAGTTTTTAAATGACGCATCGATGCAAAATGCACCCCACTCCGAAGAGTAGGCCCTCGTTAAAATTATATTTAGATGTAAGGAAGGAATTTTGATGCATTCCTTAAGTGGGGATGCTGCGTGCCTATGCAGAGCTTCTATTAACAATGCAAATAATATGAAGATATAAAAAGAAACATGTACTTTCAACAAGCCAGGATGAGAACTGAGAAGCTCGGTGGATAATGAGCATGAGGAAGGAAGTTGATCCAAACTTCGGTCTTTGAAGCTGCGGAGGAATTAGCTCTTCGGGTTGATGGTTTCATTGTTCGCTTACTAGACATCTCTGAGGGCTTCACCAGGAACCGCGGGGGCTATTTATAGGATTTTTAAAACACGGTCATTCCTGAGAGCTCTGCGCTGTGCTGTGTATCACACGCTCTCAGAGTTGACAAGGTCGTGCAGAAGAATTCCTGTGTGAAAAGAAACGGTGGTAACCCCTAGGCCCAAATTCCCCAGGTTGAAGTGCATTTACACTGGCATGAGAAAGCGATCAAAGAGCAGCCTGGGTGTTTTATCTTCCTTCCATCCTCCAGGACCTTGGCCTTGAAGGCTTTCCCACCTACGTGCAACTCTGCCCCCCCTTCCAGGAAGGGGAGATGGCTCCATTAGCTCAACAGCTTCAAATAGGGGTTCAGTGAACTTACCCCGGTGTGCTCAGAGGAAACCAGACTCTTCCCAGTGGCTAAAACCCACTTACTGCCAAAACCGGTTTGGCTCAGTGGATAGAGTGTCAGTCTGCAGACTGAAAGATCCCAGGTTCGATTCTGGTCAAGGGCATGTACCTTGGTTGAGGGCACATCCCCAGTAGGGGGTGTGCAGGAGGCAGCTGATCGATGTCTCTCTCTCATTGATGTTTCTAGCTCTCTATCCCTCTCTGTAAAAAAAAAAAAAAATCAATAAAATATATTTAAAAAAATAAAAAATATATAAATAAATAAAATAAAATCCACTCCCTCACCCCTGACCAGGTCACACCCAGAGGCTTATAAATTTCCCCAAAGAGTCTTTTCTGTCTTTCAAGCGTGCCCTGTCCCCCACTATGTCCCCTTCCAGCCATCGACCCGGCTACGGACGTGTTTTCGTCCTGTAATCGTGAACATCTGGGACAGCCCCTCTGCCAACACAAACAGAACCAGGCAGATGATGCCGTGGAGCTATGCTAAACAATCTCTTAAACAGGCTCAGGTTTCTCTCTCGGAGAATACCAGCTGCCTCCATAGACCGGCCCTTGTTTATTATGGTGTGTGAAAGAGAGAGAGAGAGAGAGAGAGAGAGGGAGAGAGAGAGAGAGAGAGAGAGAGAGGGAGAGAGAGAGAGAGAGAGGGAGAGAGAGAGAGAGAGAGAGAGAGAGAGAGAGAGAGAGAGAGAAAGGGAAATGCAAAGCAGAGAAAGAGAAACAGGAAGACAGGCCATTTCTGCAGTCGCCCAAAGCTAGGGACCACGGTTTCCCAAATGATCTTTTTTAAAAAATATATATTTTATTGATTTTTTACAGAGAGAAAGGGAGAGGGACAGAGAGCTAGAAACATCGATGAGAGAGACATCGATCAGCCGCCTCCTGCACACCCGCCACTGGGGATGTGCCTGCAACCAAGGTACATGCCCTTGACCGCAATCGAACCTGGGACCTTTCAGTCCTCAGGCCGACGCTCTATCCACTGAGCCAAACTGGTGTCTGCACAAATGATCTTTTGAAGGAAGACTGTTTTCAGTGCGAAGCGGGGCCTGCTTTCTCGTTCAGAGGCTTTCAATAGGCTTTGTCCAGATGTTTTCGCTGCTGTCACTCAGAGGAAAGGCTGGTGCAGGCCCGCGGGAGGGGGTTGGTTCTGTGTTATCAGCTCGGCTCCTGGCTGCAGGGAGATCCTGTGACGCTCTCGGGAAGGGCTGCATCCCTGGACCCCACGTGCAGAGCAGGCTGTGCAAACACACGGAGAGAGGAAACCGAGGGCTGACTCCTTCCCCTGCGTCACACAGCCGAACAATGGAGATAGGCCGGTGACTTTCCCATCGCGGTGCGACACGATGGTGTCTGCTAATAATAGTTACCCCGGCTTCCTCTGCTTCTCGTGTTCAAGGTGCATCTTTCTTTTCTTTTCTTTTTTTAATTAAATCTTTATTATTCAGATTATTACATTTGTTTCTCTTTTTTCCCCTCCATAGCTCCCCTCCACCTGGCTCCCACCCCTTTCTCTACCCTTCCCTCCCTCCCATTCACCTCATCCATAGGTGTATGATTTTTGTCCAGTCTCTCCCTGTACACCCCTCACCCCTTTCCCCCTGAAAAAAAATAATAATAATAAAAACAAACAACAAAAGAAAGAATAAACTGGTGAATATAATAGAATGAGGAGCACAGAAAGGGAGTAGACTGATAATCAAAGGTGCATCTTTCTTTCCTCGCTTTCAAATGGTCTATGCCAGTGGTTCTCAACCTTCCTAAGGCCGAGACCCTTGCATACAGTTCCTCATGTGGTGGTGACCCCCAACCATGAAATTTTGCTACTGTGATGCATCGTGATGTAAATATCTGCATTTTCCGATGGTCTTAGGCGACCCCTGTGAAAGGGTCATTCGACCCCCAAAGGGGTCACGACCCACAGGTTGAGAACCGCTGGTCTATGCCCTTTGGGTTTTAGAAGTGTTTCTCGTTGTCAGCATGCCGTTAGTTAATTTTTATTCTCTTGTCTAGTCTTGGAAGCGTGGCCTGTAATGGGATCACGTATTTCATTTACTTTGAATACAATCACTGATTTGTCGCTAAGCCCGCTGGAGGCTCCCACCTTAACTGGTGTCTTCTGTCTCCTTCCTGTTCTGTTCCTTTTTCTCTCCTTCCTTTCCTTTGGATTCTTCTGATTATTTCTTTTTTTTCCCTCTTCTATCAGATGTCTTTTCTATTCCTGATGTATATGTTATTGCCAATCTTTTATTAATCACAAAGCCTTATTTGTGATGGTTTTATACATAAATAGTAATTTAGCTCGGTTATTCTCAAAAGAGGCAGTTTTAGTCCCCAAGGAATGACCTTGGGCAATGTCTAGTGACATTGTTCATTATTATAACTAGGGGGTTGGGAGAGATGAGATGCTACTGGCACCTATGTGGGTAGAAGCCAAAGATACTGCTAACATCTTGCAATGGACAGGAGCGGTCCTCACAGCAAAGAATGTCCAACTCACAATGCCAGGGGTGCTGGTGTTGAGAAACCCTGATTCAGATTTACCCGCACTTACCACTTCTTTGTACTTCATTTTTCTTGCTTTTCATCCTTTCTATGTTCACTGTCCTTCTACCTGAAGAGTCTATTCTACCTGAAGCAAGGGTCTATTCTTAACAAACTCTCTCTCTCTCCCTCTCTCTCTTTCTCTATTTCTTTTTCTTTCTCCTCCTCCTCCTCCCTCTACCCCTCCTCCTCCCCCTCCACCTCCTTTTCTTTCTCCTCCTCCTCCTTCTCATTCCTCTCCTCCTCCTCCTTCTCCTTCTTCTTCTTCTTCTTCTTCTCCTTCTTCTTCTTCTCCTTCTTCTTCTTCTTCTTCTTCTTCTCCTTCTTCTTCTTCTTCTTCTTCTTCTTCTTCTTATTCTTATTCTTATTCTTATTCTTAT
>JAAGEH010000045.1:958109-985080 GCA_011751065.1 Lasiurus cinereus | reverse complement strand
TCTTCTTCTTCTTCTTCTTCTTCTTCTTCTTCTTCTTCTTCTTCCCCTCCTCCTCCTCCTCCTCCTTCTTCTCAGCTTTTGTTTAGTCTTTATTCTTGAAATTTATCTTTTAAAGCATGAAAATCCAGAATGTAAGTTTTCACACTGACTGTTGACAAATAAGCTGACAGTCTTATAGCCACTATTTGAAAGAAAGATTTTCCTTCTTGATAGTTGACATCCTTTTGTGCCACTATTATGTATCTCCTTGTGGATTCCTTAATATTTATTCTCCTGAGAACTCGCTGGGATTTTGTGAGTGTGTGTATTTCATCACTCCTGGGAAATTCTTAACTATAAGGTCTCTAAATTTTGTATTTGCTCCATTTTCTGCATACTATTGAAATGATAGACATAATTTGGAACTTATCAACAACCACCATATCTCTCTACCTCCCTTTCATATTTTCCATCTTTTGGGCTTCATGGGCCACATTTTAGATAATTTCTTCTGATGGTAGGTCCTAGATTACTAATTACCTCTTTAATTGCACTGTTCTGATATTCAACCCAACCATTGAGATTTTACTATTAGCTATGTAATTTTTTATTTCCAGAAATTCAACTTGATTTTCTTTTTCAAATCTGTTATACTACATTTTATATTTCTCATTTCTTTCAGATTTTAAAGCTACCCTTTAATTTCTCTCAAAGAATACAAATAGCTATTATACTATCGGTAACCACTATATTTGAAACGTATGCAGATCTGTTTCTGTTGTTTCTTTCTTTTTTTTTTCTTGCAACCATCTTAAGGGTGAGATCATTTTATCACGAAATTATTTTAACATCTATATCCCTTGAATGTAATTGATTCAGTAGTGCTACTTGAAGATTTCAAGGTCATTTTCTCACCTGAAAGCTATGAATTATGGATTTATTCTTTGAAAGAATAAGGCAAAATTAAATGAACAGGTCCTGGTAGGATTCCTCATAGACGGACAACAGTATGGTCATTACCAGTGGGAAAGGAAGGTGGGGGGAGGTCGGAGAGGTATAGGAGGAATAAATGGTGATGGAAAGAGACATGACTTGGGGTGATGAACACATAAAACAATAATCTTGTTTTTATCCTACTGTTTCTTGCTCATGATCTTTTGGTTTGTTGTGCAAGTGGTTATTTTAGAAGAATATACTCATTTTTTAAAAATGATCTCTATAAATTAAAACAATCTCAAGAGGATTTGGCTTTGGGTCAGGTGACACTCTCAGTCTGAGAATTTTTCTTTTTTTAATATATATTTTTATTGATTTCAGAGAGGAAGGGAGAGGGAGAGAGAGAGAGACACATCAAGGATGAGAGAAAATCATGAGTTGGCTACCTCCTGCACGCCCCCTACTAGGGATTGAACCTGCAACCCTGACATGTGCCCTGACTGGGAACCGAACCCTGACCTCCTGGTTCATAGGTCGATGCTCAAACACAGAGCCATGCTGGCCGGGCCAGTCTGAGAATTTTTCAGTTCAACTTATGGTTTGAGGATCCTGGGAACACTCAATCCCAAACTTGGATGTAAACCCACAGATATTGCTTTCTACCGTTTCTTGTCCTTTATGCTCAAATAAGAAGCAAGAGCATCTTTCCTTTAGTCCACAAGAAATGGAGGTTCTATAGAGACTTACTTCAGGCCACACTTACTAGTACTCTGAGTGTGTAACCTTTCAATGGCAAGCTTAATGAAAAAGGATCTTCAATATATTTTCTACCTTGGTGAACCTAGGACTTTGACTTAGTTCCCCTCTCTCTTCAAGGCTACCAAATATGTTCTCCAAATCTGCTTAGGTGGTCCATGCTGGTGGACAAAAGTGGATTTGTTCCTATGTACCTTGCTCATAATTTTGAATTCTTGCTCTCCCTATAATTTTGCCCTGTCTTCCTCACTGACTCATGTACTATCCAATAATTCTAAAGAGACATTTAAAATTTTTATTTGCTCTTCATTGTGAATAGCTCTCAGTAAAGGATATACTAAATAATTAACCAATATCAAAGTAACTTTTAAAACATATTTTATATGTAATATTTAATAAATATCTATAGCTTGTCTATGATTATTAATTTTAAATATTCTTGGCAAAAAGTCATTGCTGCCGAGACCGGTTTGGCTCAGTGGATAGAGCGTCAGCCTGCGGACTGAAAGGTCCCAGGTTCGATTCCGGGCAGGGGCATGTACCTTGGTTGCGGGCGTATCCCCAGTGTGGGTGTGCAGGAGACGGCTGATCAATGTCTCTCTCTCTCATCGATGTTTCTGACTTTCTATCCCTCTCCCTTCCTCTCTGTAAAAAATGAATAAAATATATTTTAAAAAAATTTTAAAGTCATTGCTTATTGTACTAAAGTGAAAAAACTCTCAAAAGGATGACACTTATGACTTGAAGTTATTATGACACTTACATGGCAAAATAAGGAAATGACTATTCACATGAATATATTATGTTGTCACAGTAAAAATTTAATTTCTCACTTAATGAAAGCTATTAATTTCAGTTAATTTATGATGTAATGTTAATAATAGCTATCATAGAGTCGATGCTTGCCATAGCCATGAATGTGTATTATCCCTTTTAATCATCAAACATAGGAGGTAGATCATGTTATAGAAAGAGGGAAAAAAAGAAGCAGAAACAGGAAAGTAAAATTACTTGCTGAAGATCACATAACCAATTAGTGATGAAGACTAGATAACACTCCCACAAGTCTGATTTTTTGACCTCATGCTCATAAGCATATACGTAAAATGATTTGTCCATGTGTTGGCTCCCACAGGAACAATAATATTATTAACTTACGGAAAACTGGTAAATCATGCAGACAATGACAATAACATTTTATATCCCTTAAAAGCCTAATAAATATAAATTCATAACTTCTCTTTGCCCTGGAAGAGTATTTGAGAACAGAAACAGATTATTCTCTTCAAAATGTAGTTATAAATCTAAGGAGGCTATTTAATGTTGCATCTATTATCAGAAAAATATATAGTAAAATCACTAGAATAAGGTAAGATTAAATTTTGTAACTGTAATATATAAATCACTGTTTATCTAGATTTGTATTTTATAACACATTAACAGAGATTTTATTTTTTTTTAATTGTGACTTTTATGAAAACATTCAGGACTTTAAAACCATTGCTTTGCAAAGGAACTCTTATCAAGAATTAAACTTCACATAAAGAAATTTTCTGAGTCATCAGTTCAATAAAATGACAGTTACATAAGGGAGCATGGATGAATTGCTATTAATTCTAGCCAGGACAAAAAAAACAGTGTTACACATCATGGAAAAGAAGAATAGTTGCAACAATAGTTTTATTTTTTATTTATAAATATAGCAATTCCCAGAGGGTTCAAATTGATTAAAAATCATGTGCATGTGTTAAAAAAATGGATTTTTTCCCAAGAATTTGGCTTGTATGAAGAAATTTTTGGTGCTTTAAGGAATAAGAAAAGGGTAGAGGAAATAGAACACTTCAATCAAATTTTCCAAACCTTTTCCCAAATCCTCAAATACCAAGGTATTTGAATTAGTTCCTGCCATTTGGCTCGTGAGTGAATTGAAATTGTTTTGAAATCAATTGTTGTCAACAGACTCATTAATTTCCTAAGAATTGGTCAATAGTTTACTTTTCTGTTTTGAAAAACATTAATAAATTTGACTAAAAGAAGTTGGATTGGAATCTTGTTGATTGAATTAATTGTTTATGTTTTCCTTGAAACTTTGTGGGAGCAAGTGACCCAAAATGCAGTTAATCACCCTTTTCCCAGTAAACTTAAACATAAATTTTAAGCTTTACCTCTACTCTGGTGATATTAAAATTTCTAATAAATATATTTGTTTTATCTTTAGTCATGGAACTTTCTCTTTTGACTTCATTAGCTTCTAGATGATATGCTTATTTTTTAAATCGAAATAAATACTGAAACAAGACCAGAAACAGAAAATCAACTTTTGTTAAAAACTGTAATGTAGTCATGTTTCACTTTAGAAAATATAATGCCCAATGTTAATGCTTTTTTAGAAAATTAAAGAACCACATACTTGATACATTTACTTTGCAAGATCAACAACCTCAATAGTAACTCAAATAATCTCAAAAGATGGTTAGATTGTGCCAACAACTTTGGAATATTAAGAACATACAGGTTTATCGTTGTTGTCCGCTTGTTCTCTTTGTTTGATTTTTTTAATGAAGTTATTAGAAGATTTAATTTTCAGTTAGTAACTCTGAAGAACGTATATTTTTATTTTAGTAATAACTCTGATAAAAAGACATAGCAATATAGTCAAAGTCTTTAATTTCCAACTCATCCCTACTACAGGTTTTCAAAAGATATGTAGAGAAGCATTCAGATAAATTCACAAGCCTTATACTAATGTGGTTTTTGTCCTGAGACCTGATAGAACAGATGGATTAAACCATAAGAAGCTTCCAGAATTCTATTCCTCCAGACTCATGAATGCCTATGGTTCTTTCTTCCTATATTCACAAATGCATATTAACTACATATGGTTTAAAGGATCTCAGAAATTAAACTCCTAGGAAAATTACTCACAGAAAAAAAATTGTTTCTTTATTCCATAGCTAGAGCACCTAGTCCAAACTACCCCTGACTTGCCTCTTTTCAATTGACCTTACCCTGCTGAGAATCATTTAAGTTTCTATATCATTCTCACGCTGACCAATGTCCTCACTATCTTTCACAACTGTTTTTGATAGCCTTCTCTCAACATTACATTCCATCTCTGTTTTTTAAAACTGTTACATTTATGGCTGTCAAATTCATTTCTATAGCTCTGCATAAAGGGAAGACTAGTGGGGATCAGTAGTGGCGGAAATATTAAATCTTCCAGTGAGGGGAAAAAAAGGAAAGAAACCAAGAGAAGTTGTTTTAAGGCAGGAAGAGATGAGAGACACAGGTGAAAGTTCTCTTTTAAACTTTTTGAGTGGGATATTCCAGAAAGATAAATAGAAAGTCACTAGACATTCGGAATGTAAACCAAAAGATAGTTAAGGAATGGAAATACGATTTTTTAAAATTTTTAAATCATTCTCAGTTGCGGTCATTCAGGGGTATGGGATGCTAATAATCCTTCTTATTTCATAGGGAACAATCTCAAAAACCTGGCTGCCAAAGAGGTACTAATAAAATGTTTGCTTGAATACCACTTTTTACTTCCAGTTCTTTCAGGATTCTATGTTGTTACTTATCCCAAATACATACCTGCACCTGAATATAACTTTTGTCTCACCTATATCAATAGAACCCTACAAGTATTAGTGCAGTTGTTCAAGTGCAGTTGTTCAAGTACATTGTCAGCTGTCTATGTAAAGTCACAAATGGGAAATTGATAGACTGTAGTGCTCAGAACCAAAGGCCTTATACAACGGAACTTATTGCCTTTTTATGACAAATATTACAGCTAGATTTGAACCTGCTTTTGTCTAGAACAGTGGATCTCAACCTTTCCAATGCCACGACCCTTTAATACAGTTCCTCATGTTGTGGTGACCCCCAACCATAAAATTATTTTTGTTGCTACTTCATAATGTAATTTTGCTACTGTTAATAAAATATAATGTAAATATCTGTGTTTTCCGATGGTCTTAGTTTCTACAACAGCATTTCACAACTTGTGGGTCGCAACCCACAGGTTGAGAACCGCTAGCAGGATGGCCTAAGACCATCAGAAAACACAGATATTTACATTACGATTCATAACAGTAGCAAAATTACAGTTATGAAGTAGCAACGAAAAATAATTTTATGGTTGGGGGTCACCACAACATGAGGAACTGTATTACAGGGTGGCAGTATCGGAAAGGTTGAGATCCACTGGTCTAGAAGGTGACAACTAACAAAGAGATGCAGGATTTGGGGAACTTTGGAGATCTTTCCAAATGTAGTTCCAATGAAATTAGAAAATGACAAAGAAACCATTAAAAGGGTAAATACAGTTTACACTTTGAAAGATTTCATGCTAAGAAAAAGCTTGGGTTTAAAAAAAAAAGATAAGACAAAAGGACTGTGACAAACTAGAGCAGATCTACTCACACTGTAGAAGCTGTGGAAGATGAAGTCAATGGGAAGGCACAGATTGAAAATGCGAGAGAGGAATGTTGGGATTCCAGAGAGAGTGAACAAAAACCTCTTTCTTCATCTGCATTTGAACCAACTGTGCTATAGACATGGAAATCACAGAGATGGAAATCAAAATATATTAACTTTATTAATGTTAATGACTACTGGACTTCATAGGGTTAGATGTGGAGAAATGTAACCTTGCTGACACAACTGTTCAACCATAGGCCTTACCCTCTAAGCAAGCCCCATACTGTAGAGCAGTAAGTAGACCAGACTGACTCCTGTGAACAGGCTGGGAACATGTTGAAAGAGGCTGAGTCTATCATCAGAGTTGCTTTTGCCATTTCATCAGTCAGATATTACACGTCTTTTGAGGAAATGAAGAGAGTAAGGGATATAAAAAGAGGCCACAGGGAAATAGGAAGAATGGTGACTCAGTGACACCATATCAAGAAAGAGTGAAGGAGAGGAAAAGGATGAGCATGAGAAAGACAACTTAATTGATTTTGTATATAATTCTAAAATAGATTACTCCTAGGGAGTAGTTTATAAGATTTTTTTACTTGTGTGTTTCTTTTTTCACTTCTTAGAGAACTGTTTTTACTTTTTTGGAACTCATCATTCATATTAAATCTATAATAATAAAAGCCTAATATGCTAATTAGATCTAACAGCCAAACGACCTTCTGGACATCATTCTAGATATCCTTCCAGATGAAGCCACAGCAGCAGGAGCTGAGACAGAGGTGGTTAGGGGCAATCAGGCAGGCAGACAAGCAGTAGATCAGGCAGGCAAGCCAGTGGTTAGGGGTGATCAGGCAGGCATGCAAGTGGTTAGGGGCAATCAGGCAGGCAGGTGACTGGTTAGGGATGATGAAGCAGGCAGTCAGGCCAGCAGTTAGGAGCCAGCGGTCCCAGATTGTGAGAGGGATGCTGGACATCCCCTGAGGGGTTCTGAATTGCGAAAGAGTGCAGACCAGGCCAAGGGACCGCCCTTCCCCAATGCATGAATTTTGTGCACTGGGCCTCTAGTAATAAATAATTGACTCTAATTGTTCAATATTGTTGCAAATGAGTATAATGAGGAAAAATGGTGAATTTATGTCTTGTTTCATATAAGTGGAAAGGCTGAGATCCTCTTAAAGAGTGTATCTGAGTTTTTAACTAGGATTTGTAAATGATCTTTGATAGAAGTAATCGTTTAGTAATCAATTAAATTTGAAAAGTTAGTAGCAGATAACCAGGGAGATATAACCAAATCAATTCACATGTAAATGCATATACATTATACCTCAACAAATAAAAACTATTAGGAAATACTTACTGTAGAGCATATCATCAACAAAGGCATTCTGAGGAAGAACATAATCATTATCATTAGATGTAAATTCAACTCTATAGTTTGAATTGATTAATATCTTTAATTAAAGGCAAAGAATATCAATGATATTTCCTATTGCTATACTGATCTATATAGGAGCTCTTAGCTCAAACTTTAAATATAAAGTTGTAAAAATATTTACTTTTTTTACTTCATAAAAAATTATACTAAGGTGTGACCACACTTTATTATAGTTAAAAAAATTGTAAACATGCTTTATTATAAATTGTTTTATAAATATCCACTGATTTTTGGCATGTATGAACCAACATTTTAAGCTTAATATAATTATATAATAAATACTGATATCAGGCTTACTTTATAATTAAAATAAAAGCAATTAAACACTTACAATTAATTAAAATGTAAGATAAATATATCTTACTAGAAGCCCAATGCACAAAATTCATGCACAGAGGGCAGGAGGGTGGGGAGTGTCCTTCAGCTCAGCCTGCATCCTCTCCAATCTGGGACCCCTTGAGGGATGTCCCTCACACAATCCAGGACTGCTGGCTCCTACCCACTTGCCTGCCTGCCTGCCTGATTATCCCTAATTGCTTCTCCCTGCCAGGGTGATTACCCCCTAACCACTACCTTGCCAGCCTGATGGACGCCTAGCTGCTCCCCTGCTAGCCTGATTGCACCCAACTGCCCTCCCCTGCCAGCCCAATTACCCCCAATTGCCCTCCCTTGCAGGTCCAGTCACCCGAAACTGCCCTCCCCTGCAGGCCTGATCACTCCCAATTGCCCTTTCTTGCAGGCTGGGTGCTCCCAAATGTCCTCCCCTTCAGGCCTGGTCCTCCCCCAACTGCCCTCCTTTGTAGGCCCGGTCATCCCTAACTGCCCTCTCTGCTGGCCTGATCTCCCATAACTGCCCTCTCCTGCTAGCCATCTTATGGCAGCCACCTTGTATCCACATGGGAGCAGCCATCTTTGACCACATGGGGGTGGCCATCTTGTGTACTAGAGTGATGGTCAATTTGCATATTACCTCTTTATCAGATAGGGTAGATAGGATTAAATTTATTCTCATTCTAGAACCTGTGAGAAATAAAATATCTATTGTAAATAAGAAAGCAGCCTCTTTCTTCTTATTTACTTACTCATTTTGTACATAAATATGTATTTATCTTGGATAAATGTATAAATCATCTGTCTTTTATTGAGGACTTTCACTAAAGACTCAGTTCTGTACCAAGGCATGCACAAGGTGCCTGGATATAATAAAATAAAGATTATACCCTCAAGAATTCATAATGGGAAGACAGACACAGAAACATAATTATAATACAATGTTAAAATTCAGTCAATGTACTTACGAAGAAAGTACCAAGTTGTATCAAATACAGTTCTAGCCCAAGGAAATTAACAATGGTTATGGCCACCAAAGTAAAATGTCTATCAACTTTGAAAACAAAATTCAATGTTAATTTCTATAAAATGTATAACTCATGGTAACTAAAGTTTAAATGTCTTATATTTTAAATTGACCATTATCAGTTTAAAATAGAGACTTCAGAGTCTCTATTTTTTTTTGCTTATATTTGTATTTATCCATGTACATGAGGAAAAACACTTCAAGTAAAAGAAATAAGAAAGTGAATATGTTTTTGTGAAAAGTTTTCTCTCTCAAAGTTCCCAAATAGTTGCCTGATAATGATTTCAGGCTCAAAGGGCTCTTTGTAGAATGCCAGTGGGCACAATGATGACCCACAGTTGTGTGAGGACCTGACTGCTCTCGGATACACTTACTCTCAGACACAAACCAGATACTGCACCATCTGCTTTGCTTCATTCTGATCACTCACTTTTTAGGGTAGATAACATCCACAGAAACTATAAACAGATCATCTATTACATGATAATTATCCTTCCTTAAAGATAACAAAAAAGAAGTCCATTATTTTACTTATTCCCAAGCATTTGAAATTCAAAAGATAAGCAATATTTGTCCAACTAAAAAGTAAATATTAGCACATAAATTTTAAACATTCAACTTATGAAACCTGGGAAACATTATCATGCAACAATTTCTCTGAAAGTTTCTTGTTTGTAACATCATGTCAAACAAGCCTACATTCAGCAAAGACAAATAATTTTTTAAATGTACTAGACTCCCCCATTGACACATTGTGGAAAGAGAATATATGGCACACAAAAAGTGCTTCTAATGTGTCATGATATTGGTTCCTGTGATTACAATGTGATCTTTTATCTCAAAAATGTGATTTTTATTAGGAAAATGTAGAGAAAATACATTAATGGTCTATTTGCCAAAAATAATATTTTAAAAAATAAGATGTCCTCAATCATACAACCCTTATTGTATCTAGTAAAAGAATAATATGCAAATTGACCATACCTCCACTACACCCACAAGCCATACCCACCAGCCATGCCCACTAGCCAATCAGAGAGAGTATGCAAATTAACCAAACCATGATGGCTATGGCCACAGAGAGAGCAGGAAGGAGGCTTGGATTGCCCCTGGTGATGGAGGAAGCCAAGCTTTCTGCACACCCTGGCCAGCAGGCCTTTGCTTAAGGCAACAAAGTTTCAATTGTAGAAGATAAATAAATCTCAGATACCAGGGCCTCCACTTGGGTCCTGCCGGCCTGCAAACCACCACAGGCCCCTCACCCAGACCACCCCATGCCCAAGGGAACATCTACCCTGATCCAGGACACCCTTCAGGGCAAACAAGCTGGTCCCCACCCATGCAGGAGGCCTCTATCCTATCTAATAAAAGAGTAATATGCAGAATGACCATCACTCCAACACACAAGATGACTGCCCCCATATGGTCAAAAGATCATGTCTCCATGTAGACACAAGATGGTCACCACAATATGGCCAGCAGGGGAGGGCAGTTGGCAGGAACCAGGCCTGCAAGAGAGGGCAGTTGGGGGTGATCAAGCCTACAGGGGAGGGCAGCTAGGGTGACCAGGCTAGAAGAGGAGGGAAGTTGAGGGTAACCAGGCCTGCAGGAAAGGGCAGTTGGGAGGGATCCAGGCCTACAGGGGAAGGCAGTTAGGGGTTACCAGGCCCAGAGGGGAGGGCAGTTAGGGACAAACAGGCTGGCAGTGGAGCAGTTAGGCATCAATCAGGCAGGCAGGGGAGTGGTTAGAAGGTAATCAGGCTGGCAGGAAGAAGCATTTAGGGGCAATCAGGAAGGCAGGCAGGTGAGCAGTTGGAAGCCAGCAGTCCTGGATTGTGAGAGGGATAATCCTACCTAGATCGAGCCTAAATGGGCAGACAGACATCCCTCAAGGAGTCCCAGATTTGAGAGGGAGCAGGCTGAGCTGAACATCCCCTCTCCCCGTGCACGAATTTTATGCACCTGGCCTCTAGTAATAAATGTTTGAGGTTTTGCAGCCTGTTCCTTAGGGATAATTTTGAGGTAATCAGGGTAATGTTCCACCTTATGTTATGTCCCTACTCAATCTAATTTCAAAGATGTCTTGGACCTTGATCATAAATCACACAGCAAAAGGCAGTGTCTTATAGAACACTTCCCTTTTTTATAAAAATGTCTTCCATTTTCTTTCTCTTACCCTTTGTAGGAGCATTCCTACCAACAATCATACAGGTACAGTGGCAATATTCTGTAAGAAAAATTACTAACAGTGACTTCCTCATTCTCATTTCACTCTGAGCATTTTAAGGGCACCTATTGTGTGTTAATCAACTTCTAATCCCCTCCAGGGGTCAGCAAGCCACTCTGTTGATTAATGAGTTTGCTGACCACTGGGATAGGGGCTTAATCACAAGGAACAACAGCCTGTAATTATTGGAATCGAGAGTCTAGGTCTAGTGACTTTGCCGACCACTGTCCTCGCCTAATGGAGAACTCAGGACTTAATAGGTTTATTGACAAAATTTAATAGACTAATTCTTAGGACATAAGTTTGTTGACCATAACCATAGTTAGGAGTTCATAATCCCCTGGAAAAAACTCATTCATAATCAAATGACATAGAGAGTTCCTGCATTAAAAGTATAAAGGAAAACAATCCCTACGTATTCCATTCCTTCCTCTCCAGTTACAGCTCTATGGCTCTAGCTTTCTTTAGTCAAATTTCTGGAAAGGTTTGTCTATAATGTCTGTATGAAATATGGTGTTTTGGTTTTTCCTCCTCTATGGCCACTTTTTATCAGTCTCTTAAAACCATCCCATCTTCCTGATTATTTAACTCCATGGCCCAGATCTAAATTCTCTTTTCTTTTCACAATACTGCCTGTGTTTTCAACTGTACCCATGACCAAATCTTTAACAATAACCTTGACAGATAACTTATAAATTAATAGTTCCAGTTCCATGCATTCAACCACTTACTATCTCACAAACATATAAACAAACTTGATCTCAGTATTTGTTTATCTTCTACTGTTCCAGTGTTTCCTGGCTCACCATCACTCAGCCAATAATGAAACATGGAAAACTAAGAATTACACCATCTTACCTAACAATAGACAAACATGTAAATTGATCGTACCTCTGCTATGCCCACAGCCAATCAGAGTGAGTATGCAAATTAAAAGGCCAAAGATGGCGGCTTCCCAGCTGCTCCAGGCATGGATTGGCCAGGCAGGGCAGGATGCCTGCTATGAGAGAGTGGGCAGGGGACTAAGAGATCTACAGAAGCAGAGTATTCAAGATTGTCTCCCAGAGGAGACAAGATTGCAGCAAAGACAAAAATGGCAGACTCCTGCCAGAGTCTACAGCAAAGATGAAGACAGCAGTCTGCAGTGAAGATGGCAGACCCTGGCCAGAGTGATGGGCTGGGTCCCGGGTGCAGGAGGAAAACCAGTGTTGGAAGCCAAGGGAAGGAAGACCTGTTACTAGTAGGTTCCTGAGAAGGTGGACAGGAACAGGATTTCAGCCATAGGGTAAAACTGGCCTAAAGTAGGAAATGTGGAAAATTTCTTTATTATAGTTAAGAGTCCTGTTTGGTATCAGAAAAAATCTCCTTCTGGTGGCTTTTATTTTCACTGGAAATTACAACATAAACTGTCCTACTAAAAATGAAGAGAAAAACAGTTTGGTTGAAACTTTGATGAGAGACCAGAGAAACATGGTGGAGATGCCAAGTAAATTTCAAGGGCCCCTTTGAATATGCAGATGATTAATTTATAATGAAACAAATATTTCCTGTGGTTGCAAATTTCTCCATCAGAGCTCAGTTATGGTGTGTGTTGTGGAAGAAGAGCGAGGGTAGAAGAAGAGGAATAGGTGTAGGTTCTGAATCTCTTCTCCAGGATTCCAAAATTTCCTGAGAATCATTTCTTTTTCCAAATTCTTTTCCTAAAATCTAATGATCTGATATGAAATCATTCATAGTTTCTGTCTATTCAAGTCAGAGTGAATATAATACATTTTGTTATGTATCTTTGTTACAGTGTGAAGTATAGCCTTAGACCCTGTTAGAGATGTTACTTTTTTTTAAATCTGAATTCTGATTCCATGATTAGTTCGATGAGTTCTGATAAAAGATTGTAGTTTAATCATAAGCATTTATTTAACTTCAGAATTTTGTTCAAAGGCTCAATACTTCCTAAGTTTGGACAGGCCAAAGTCAAGAATGATGCTATATGTGTGCTGAAAATAAAAATGCAAATTGAGTTGTGTATGTAAGTTCTATTTACTACTAATTTTATGAGGAAATAAAGCAACCCTTTGGTACATACCCAAATGCAATGTGACCAAAATTTGGTTGGAAATGTTTTTCAAATGCCAATTTGGCTCAGTAAAATTAAGTGATTCAAGGTGGCTCTCCAATTCTCTTTTGTGTTATGATTGAGAATTGATTCAAATAATGGGAGCATTTATCTTTCATCACTTAACTGTTTACCTAATGTTTTGATTATTATTCCTGTATGAAATAATAGTGGCTTAAAATAGCCACACGTTACTTTTCAAGGTTTTTCTGGGTCAGGATAAGGAGTTCAGCTGGGTAGTTCTGGCTTGGGGCTTCTCATGAGGTCCACTTAGCTGGACCTGGAGTGGCGAGGCCTGGAGCACCTGGATGCTGGCTGCAAGCCTCTTTCTATGTAGTCTCAGGCCTTCTCCTTCTCCCTATGGTCTCACAGGGTGGGCTGATTGGGCTTCCTCCCAGCATGGCGGCCCACGGCTCTTGAACAAAGGTTTCAATAAGCAAATTATTTCTTAAAATAAATGTTCCTCTCTTGTCCCTTTCTAGGTCTGTCATTCATTCTGTAATCTGACAGCTATGCATGAGCACTTAATTGCTACTCGGTCAAAACAACTGGCAGGTCATCAGTGATTATAAAATGCATTGCAGCTTCAGAGATGTTAGAACATCTTAGAATCAAGCAATTTGGTAAATAAATACCTTTTTGATTAAGATCTACTTCAAGTGCTAGATTTTTACATCCATCAAAGCAGGTCTCATATGCTTAGACTCTTCATCTCATTCCTGTAGCCAGGATTGTTGTTCAAACGTGTTCATTGGGAATATTATAGTAATATTTATCTGATAGGCCTCCTTCCAGATCAATCTCCTGTTATAGAGATTCTGATTATATACTTGTTTGGCCATCAGGTGCAAGAAATCAGCTGACACTTCTGAGTGCTTACCAGGAACCAGAGAAAATCAAAGGGAAACTTTTTTCAACTGCACCCGACCTAGCAGGTCAAAAAGTTGCCTGAGTCTGCACTGCACACAGCATAGGAAGCTTTTTACCCATGATGTTGCATAAACATGCTATTTCACCTCCTCGACTACCATAGCACCAAAAACAGCCCCTGTATCTCCTTAAACATGCAGCATCCTGTCCCTTCTCTGGGTCTCCACAGTTGTGGCTGCCTGTCATTCTTTCCAGGCACTTCACTTCTTAAACTCTCTTGTCACACCACCAGTATGTTTCATTGTTTGCACCTCTCCTTATACACATCAGGGCAAGAGTCCAGCCCCAGAGGTTGACAAGACCTAGTGATGAGTGCTGAGCTAATGATGGGAGAAGAGCTCTCCAAAATCCTGTTATCCAAATGTAGCCCAAGGTCATAGTTAACGGAGGAGCGAGTGTGAGGGATGAAAAAGGCTCCCGTTCCTCCTGGTGACACAGGTACCACAGACTGAAACAGCAAGAGCCAGACTCTGCAAAGGAGGACTGTGAAAACTGGAGGCCAATGAAGGATATGATAAATACTAAGACAAAAGAAGAAATGTGAGGTAATTTTGCTTTGGAAAAAGTAAGGAACTGAGCACAAGGCCTCCGGCTGCTAATCCAAGTGCTTGTCCTGACTGGGTATATTAGTCTGCTCAGGCTGCTATACAAAATTCCATCAGCTGGTTGGCTTATAAGCAACAGATGTGTATTCATCTTGGTTATGACGTCTAGAAGTCCTAGATCAGGGTGCCAGCAGGATTGAGTTCTGGTGAGCATCCTCTTTGAGGTTTCTCACATGGAAGAAATAAAAGCTAGCTTGCTCTCTGGCCTCTTCTTATAACTAATCCCATTCATGAAGGGATTTATCTATCCACCTCTCACACATCCCACCTACAAATACCATCACTTTAGGGACTAGGGCTCCAACATATCAATGTTAGGGTTATAAACATTCAGTCTATTGAACTAGGGCCTAGCAAATGGTTATAAGCATTCAGTCTATTGCACTAGTGACTGGGGAAATGAAATTTGAAATTCTAACATTTGGCATGAAAAGATTTAGATAATAAGAAGAAAACAATAAAGACCATGTTTTATGTTAGAGAAAGGTATTGGGTGCATTGAATAGTGTTCCCCTGGAAATCATGTCCACCTGAAATCTCAAAATGTGACCTGAGTTAGAAATAGGGTCTTCACAAATGGAATTCATTCAGGATCTCATGATGAAATCTTTCTGGTTTTAGAATGGGCCCAAAATCCATAAAGACTGATGTCTTTATAAGAAGAGAGGACACAAGGAAGTACACAGAGATTAGTTATGCTGCCACAAACCCAGAAACACTAGATGAAGGATGAGGCCATGAACCAAGGAATGCAGGTGGCCTCAGGATAGAAAAGGCAAGGGAATCCATTCTTCCTGCAATCCCCAGAAGGAATGCAGCCCTGCCAACACCTTGTTTTAGGACTTCTGACCTCCAGAACTGTAAGATAATAAATCTGTGCTGTTCTAATTTACTGAGTATGTAGTAATTAATTTCAGCAACAGTAGACAATGAATATAGAACAGTTAAGACATTTTCCCAATAACCTTCATCTAGAAGGTGCACTTGAAACCCAGGTCTCTCTCTAATACCAAGCTTCTCATATTAGTGGTGAGAAAATCACATCCAGAAAAAAAAGACCAATTCGTACTAGGAAAATGGAATTGCCTCAGTTTACTCTACTGGAACTACACATTACTACATGCACAATAAGAGTGAAACATTTTCCAAATAAATATTTGTGAATGATAAACTACCACCTGTTCCTAAAGGCAGATGGAAAAAAAAACATTCATCAAATTTTATTAAGTTTAAATTCTGGCCAGATGTATATTATTTTCTTGTGGACTTAAATTTGATCACTATCCAAGATTGTTTCAGTGTCTTCTCTTATAGCAGGCTTATTTCCAAAAGCAGATGAAAATTACAGTTTTCCAATTCTGTATTACTTGTCACAAAATATATCTTTCTGCATTTACATTAAAAAATATTAAAATTTACTCAAACTCTGTTAGCTCATGCTTAGCTTCAAATAACATAAACTTAAAGACTTTTTCCATTAAATTTTGTTTTATCTTTATTGTTAAAATCTAGTAGAAAAGTGTTCAATTCATAATTTATTTTTTAATTAAGTACTGTATTATCAAGGAGATGTTAAAAACTGCAACAAAAAAACATTTGGATATGTAAGCATATTTTTTTATCAAAAATAGCATTCACTTTATTTTGACTTCATTATCCATAAAATACCAAAGTAAATATTACTTTTTTATAGGAGATGACTTTGTATGAAGCATGAGAGCACATTATGTATAAGATACTGTCTCAGATCTTACATGGGAAATAGATTCATAATCCCTGTCTTCCAGGAGTCTGGTTAGGAAAAAACAATACATACTCTCTGAATCTAACAAATTCCCAAATGCACTCTACTCCCTCTTCAAGCCATTTCCCACATTGCAAGTGTCATGACATATATCTTTCTCTCTTTCTTCTTCTTCTTCTTCTTCTTCTTCTTCTTCTTCTTCTTCTTCTTCTCTTTTTTTTTGGAAAGTTTAGTGAGGTTACATTGAGTAGTTAGGCAATATATTTACTCTCATTCAGTAAGCCTGAGTTTCTCACCTGTAAGGTCAATATAATAGTTCTAGAAGCCCAGGGCATGTATTCATGCACCAGTGGGGTCCATCAGCCTGGCCTGTGGGATCAGGCCAAAACCGTCTCTCTGGCATCCCCTGAGGAGTCCCAGATTTTGAGAGGATGCAGGCCAGGCCGAGGGACACCACGGGTGCACCATCAGAACCAGGGAGGGATGCAGGAGGGATCCAGGGTATGTCTAGCCCATTCCCAATCAGCTGGACCACAGCAGTAAGCTAACCTACTGATTGGAGCATCTGTCCCCTGGTCATCAGAGCACATCACAGCAATCAGTTGAGTGGCCTTAGCATATCATTAGCATATTATGCTTTGATTGGTTGAACAGCTGACTGGTCAACCAGACACTTAGCATATTAGGCTTTTATTATATAGGATAGACCTAGCCTGTTCTCCACTCCAGTTGGTGCTTCAGTTTTCTTAAATGTGGGGAAAGTTGTTTTAAAAATCAAGTTAAGCAATTAAGTTTTGCCAGGAGATTCACTTGTAGGATTTATAGTATTAGCTTTCAAGTCAGGGCTTTGTGATGATACTTGTAGTCTTCAGACACTTTCAGTCCTTCACATCAAGTTCAAGGCTGTGCTCAAGAAGGAAAAGTTGAAAAAGAAGGAGGAGAAAAAGAAGGAGAAGGAGGAGGAGGAGGAGAAGGAAGGAAGGAGGAGGAAGATGAGGAAGAAGAACTCTGAGCCTCTGAGCCCCAGATATGCCCTGGTCATGCATAGAAAGGCATACTCCAGTGTGCAACATTCAAGGCCATCACTTGATTATGGATTTCTAGGATTAATTAGGATTAAAGCTAAAATATTTCCTGCTTTAAATATATAGCAAGGGTGTATTTGATTCTCCTTATTTTGAATAACACCATAAAAGGTAAATCTTCTTAGCAAATTCCTTCTGTTTGTACTCTTCTGAAAGTAAATCATTTTAAGCTTCATTGAAAGTGGGTCAATTTAACAATAACAAAAGCTTCCCTTTTGTTGGATTTAAAAGGGAAGGCGCCTTGTTATCTGTTTCTTCTAATTCAAGTATCTTCTCCTCACCCCACCCAGCTTTCCTAGCCCTTGAGCCTCTCTGTTTAATTCAAAGCAGGAAATTTTCTTAACAATAGCAGGAACTATTTAGATCAGACAGATTTACCCAATAATGGAGAAGTTGCAAAATAACTCTTTTTTTTTTTTTTTTTTGGTTAGCATTTGGGCTTATTTTTCCATCATTGGCTAGAAAGAGTGGGTGCCCCTTAATCACCTCCATATCTATCTTTCTGAAGAAAGATAAGCTGTTCTCTGGACTAAAAGATGACCTATCTCTACTAGTTGTGAATAATAAGCTAGCCATTCTGGAAATTTTGCTGAACAATCCTATAAATTGAAACAGACACCTTGGGCTTGCTGTGATGGACATGAACATTCATTAGACAGAGTGGAAGGCCCTAATGCTAGACTCTGCTAGACATAATGCGTTTTGACCTTCTGACCTTAAACACAAGCAGTCAGGCGACTGGGAAGGAAAGCTCTTGGTGAATTAGCTCTAATAGCTTATTTAAGGATATGTCTAATTTTGGATGTGTTTTTTTGCTGTATTTATTTACTTGGCAAGTCTTTGAATTCCATAAACGCAGAAGCCGGCCAGTCTGCCAGCACAGTTTACTTGACGGATTGTCTGTCTAACAGGCAACACTCTGAAGATCAGCATTTTTTGGTGAGGTTGGGCAGAAGATAAAAAGATATAGATTTAGTAGTCATTGTTACATGAACAAATGGTGCCAATCTATAAAGATATAAATAGTAAAGGAACTGAGGCCAGAGAGTCGGGGGTGAAGAGTTGTCTAAACTGAAGCTATTTACACAATAGAATAAATCGCTTGGAAACAGGTCAAGGTGAAGTCAGAGTGTTTAAAACAATTGTTTGTACCTTATCAAAAAGATTGTCCTTCTCCTTCAATCAGTCAGCCTCCCCATAAAAACCATTAAGATTTAAGAAAAATTCCACTCTTGGCAGTGGCTTCTGTTAGCTAAGTCTGAGGTTTTCCTAATAGTCTATAATTCTAGAAATATCAACTAGGAAGCAATAATGCTTGGATAATGGTATTTTGGCAGGGTATAAATTTGCTGGATCTTTCAAGTATTTCTCTTTCTTTGTCCTGTACCTATTTTGGCTATGCAGGAGATTTAATTGAAATGGTCCTATTTCTATTAATGTTATAATGATCCTTTCTTACTCTAGTTGTAATCAACTCTCAATTTTGAGAGGTTTTCATACTATAAATAGAGAAACATAAACTTAGATTATATAGATTATCACATGCAAGTGTGGACTCTACATCAATTAAAGACTTAAATGGGAATGGAAAACAGTAAAAGTCATGGAAAAAACTGTAATAGACTATATGTGAGGCAGGATCATGAAAAAAATAAATTTAAAAATACCCAAAATACAAATATAAGGCAAAAAATAAATTTTTATTACATTAAAATAAAAATGTCTAGTCAATGAATCATACCATAGGCAAAGTTAAGAGCAGATGGCAAAATGGCAGTAGATACTTGAAATTCTTAAAAAGATATTTCTATAATAGAATTTTAGATATGCAGTAGGTACTATACATAATAAAACTATATACTAGTATATAATAAAATTCTATAAATTGATAAGGAAATAGATAAAGAAGTCTATGAAAAAAATAAAGCAAAATATAAGGTTGGGCTATTTTTAGAAGAAACTAAAAAATACATAAGGAGATATACTAAAAATTATTAGATTATAGTAATGAGACAAATTTAAATTAAAACAAGATTTTATTTTGTACTTTTTAGAAAGCTAGATAAAGCTACAAATTGGTGAGAATCCTGGTATAGGGACACTCTGGTGAATAGAGTCATTTTGGAGAACAAAGATCTCTCCATAGAATAGAAAGGTTATAGTCTGCATAACACCATAAATCTACTACTAGGTGCGTGGCTCAAAGATATTCTCATACAGGTTGTTAGGGGACATACTATGGTGTTTATTGCAGTGGTAGAATTTGGAAGTAGCTAAGGAGTCCACCACTGGGAGAATGTCCAGGTGAAAATGGATGAGTGGACACCACACAATACTATGCAGTGGTTACACATGATGGATTCATGGTATTCAAACACCATGGTTGGATCTTAAAAAGTTTTTAGTGAAAAATTAACACAAACCATGAAAAGTAATAGAAGTAGATATGAATGCAATGAATTTACATAGATTAAAAGTACATGGACAACAAGCCCAGCCAGTCTATCTCAGTCGGTTGGGCATTGCCCCATGCATCAAAAGGTTGCTGGTTCAATTCCCAGTTAGGGCACCAGCTCAGGTTGCCAGCTTGATCTCTCATAGGGGTCATGCAGGAGGCAATCAGTTGATGTCTTGCTCTCACATCAGTGTGTGTGTGTGTGTGTGTGTGTGTGTGTGTGTGTCTTTCTCCTTCTTCCTCTTCTTCCTCCTCTTCTTCTTCTTCTTCTCCTCCTCCTCCTCCTCCTCCTCCTCCTCCTCCTCCTCCTTCTCCTCCTTCTCTCCTTCTTCTCCTTATCCCTTTGGAGACATTCTTCATAAAAACATATGCACATATGACCTCCTTGTTATCCCAAATGTATGTTAAAACTTAAAATCAGTTCATTGACCATTCATAGTTATTTTTCATCCAAACTGATTTGCTTTTCTTTTCTTATTCTTTCTTTTCAAGCTAGTAATATTATTATACATATAGCAATAGCATTAGATTTATTTTTCATTTTATTTGTCTTGAGTTCTCTAGAGCTCTGGAATATTTTATAATTAAGTTTACAGATATGTTCTAAGAATCATGTCAAGAGAGCTCATGTATGACCTACTCTAACCTTTTGTTCTTCCATTTGAACAAAAATCACTTTTTTAACTTATATTGGAAGCTACTGCTGAAAATTCCTCTTCCTTGACAGTTTCTTCTTACATTTATATATCCTCAATAATTTTCATATGTTCCATTAATCCAAAAAAGGCAGTACATTGCATTTTTCACCTCATAAGTAAAATCCAGATATCTAGACAACCTCATATTTTAAGTGGTCTTGCCCAAAGAGACGTCCATTGTTTCACATGTCCTGGGAGTTGGGATCATGTCCAGGTAGATGACAAGGCCAATGTAATATCAGGGAATCCAGCTGCTAGCTGGAGATTGTAGTATCATGTGGGAACCTGCAGATGACTGCCCTAAACGTAGTTAGCCTTTACTGTAGTCTTCCGTTAAACTTAAGCCTGTAATCAAGAAAAGGAGGGCCATTATCATATCCTGCATGGAAAATTAGACTACTAATTTTAGTACACCCTTGGCTATTGAAACCTTAAGATTGAAGGCCACAAAAGAGAAAAGCAAGACTATAAGGAGATCTTTGTTTTGCCAGGGCTGTGTGTGTGTGTGTGTGTGTGTGTGTGTGTGTGTGAGAGAGAGAGAGAGAGAGAGAGAGAGAGAGAGAGAGAGAGAGAAGGAGAGAATCTTTGGGAAAAGAGAAAGATCATTTGAGTTTCCTCATGGATTCAATAAAACTAAATTTCCCAACCTCACTCTGAGGACATGAGCCAAGTAGATTATTCAAGTTCATTGCCAGAATGAAAATTATAACATCATTGTGACTTCAGTGTCCTCATCCTCTTTCCTGTTCCCATCTCCCACAAGTCCTCAAGTGCCTTTAAACTGAGCTTGCTTTTCTAGCAGGTAAACCCACGAGGCTGGCTCTCATTTGCAGGTTTGGGATGGAATTGGTTCCTGCCTTTGTAGCTTCTTGCCTGGAGCTGTGATAGGTTTTCATTACCTCGGGTTCCATTTTGTTCACCTTCTGGCACCATCTAGACCAGTGGTTCTCAACAACCTTTCTAATGCTGCGACCCTTTAATACCGTTCCTCCTGTGGTGGTGACCCCCAACCATAAAATTATTTTCGTTGCTACTTCATAACTATAATTTTGCTACTGTTAATGAATCTTAATGTAAATATCTGAGTTTTTCTTGGCGACCCTGTTAGTGGGAACACAGATATTTACTTTATGACAGCTGGAGGAAACTAATGCACCAGTTGTGGTCAGGGTGAAAAACAAATAAGTAAAGATAGTGATACTGATATTCAATTATTAACATAGAGAATAAGACCATTAACAATAGGAAAGGTAAGTTCTAATTTCACGGTGGGGGGCATGGCCTGCGGGGATCTGCCTCTGTGGGAGCTCTCATCCTGGTCAGCAGAGCAGCTGTGGACCCGCCCTCTGAGTGGCTGCTCCCTGGCCAGGTATCTTCCGGGGAGTCAGAGCACTCACCTCTCCAGGGGACCCGGACGGGGCTGGGCCCAGAGACAATAGCACTGAGAGGCAGCCATGATACCGCCTCCCAGCCTCCAGGTTCACCTCTGTGAGGCCAGATGGTGGCACTGTGTGGCCTGCGGGCGTCAGGAGGAGGTGGCAGGGAGCGAGGATAAGGGTCCTGGGGTGAGGAGGTGAGGATCACAGCCTGGCTGGGCCTAGAGTTCGCAGTGGGAGCAGCCACCCATCCTGGTCAGCCAAGCCTTTCTCCTACTGCGGTAGCGCACTGACCACCAGGGGGCAGCTCCTGCATTGAGCTTTTCACCCTTGTGGTCAGTGCACATCATAGCGGCTGGTTGACTGGTCATTCTGCTAGTTCTGCTGTTCAGCTGCTGGGCTTTTATCACATAAAATATATATATTTTTTGGTTCACTTCTAATTGAATGCCATCATTTAGAAAAGTCAAATAATTTTTTTCTCTACAAAATATATATTTTCATCATAAAATGTAAGTATTAGATTATTCATATAAACGTAAAATACTCAGTACAGTAAAGAATGTATTTTATTATGGCTACATGATCAACTTTTTGAAATGAATTTGTAATATAACCAGTCTTTTTTACTTGTAAAAAAATGCTTTACCAATTAGTAATTCAGGTATTTCAGTTTCTTATACATATATATGTAACATTTTGTTTTGACTTCATTGTTTTCAAACATTCTTGGCTGTAACATATGCAACACAGTGCATAATTGGACATTTTTTTAAAATGTAGAAACTTAAAGAATTGTAATTCTTACCTAGTTTGAATTAATCTTCATAGCCTTCTTTTTAACCATGAACTTACTGCATAATTCAAAAAAAGAATCTGTGAGCTTGCATGCAAAATGATGTGATGATTATTCATCTTTCCTTTCTTTACCATGTTCTGAGAATGGGCCTTCAGAGAAAGTAGTGCAGTAGCTGACATACCCTGAAGACTTACTATGTGCTAGGCACAGAGCGAAAGCTTTGATCATTGTCACATTAAATAGAAAACTCAAAGGTTTGAAAGCATAGACACCAATTGTTCCAGAGATTTACACACAGTTACCACATCACCATTTCCATTCAACATCGAATTGGAGGCCACTTCAAACAACACAATTGATACCAGACTAATTTTTTTAATATGCCAATGCAACTTTATGACGAAGAATACCAGACAGTTTGTTATTCCAAGGTAGGGTTTGTCTTGCTTTACAGACATAGCCTGAATTTAGTACACCAACTGTGAAGCTTGGAATTCTCCTTCTGACCACTAAATTCATTTTGTAATGTGCAATTGCCAATAGCTGGCAGTCATATGGTTCTGAATTGATATTCAAAAAACATTTTTCAAATTGAGCCAAAAATCATTAAATATAAGAAACATATTTATTCATTTTCTTTTTCCCCAGAAGAACTTGAATTCTTCCTCGGGTGACAGCAGGAAATTAAATGAAGTCCAAATCACAGTTTTGTTTTGTTTTGTTTTGTTTTAATATTTGGGAGTGCTCACTTATATTACTTGTCAGATTTATTTCCTTATTTGAAAATTCACACAAGTTCTGAGAAACTAAATATCCTACAGTTCACTTCACAAGTACATGCCACTATGAAGAAAGTCACCTCTACTAATTTGGCCATAAGTAAATTATACCTATCAGAACTAGAGAGAAATTGATGGCCAGATTTGGGTCTTGTTGGCTGAAATAATATATAATTACAAAACATGTTTCAGTAATTTCTCTCTTTATGACCAGATTAGAATTTTTCTGAGTTTAGTTGCCTCTCATTGCTGATTTGTTTCATCTGTATTACTATTTTCTTTCCAGGTCACCACAACTGCAACATAGAAGGATCCTGAATTTCCCTCCTCCAATGGACGCTCTGAATGTACAGCCATTCATAGAGCAGTTTCCTCTGAAAGAGTGAGTCCATCTCTACAATGAAGTGGACAGGAAAGACAGAGATACTGTCACTATAAACTCCATTCTTCACACAGCGCCCATCAGTAGGGACCCTCCAGCTTCCAACTTCTTTCTGAAGAGTGAAGGGTTAGACCATACATCTAGGATCCCAATTTTGAAGGCTGCCATCTGAATGTTGGGATCTCAAATCACATAGCCCAGAAAGCCAAGACAGCTTGTGTTCATGAGTCCCACAGAACTGGAGCAAACAAGAAAGCAGTTGTTCATGGGCACACAAGCACTCACCGTGGCTAAACCCCTGATGCCCAGTGCAGAGAGGAAGCAGACAAAAAAACTCATCTTCTGCCTTTCTCTGGAAGGGTTGTGACTGCATACTTTATAAACTGATGCCTATAGGTCTACTTCTAATTAACACCCATCTAGGTGCTAGCTGTGGTCCTACCTGGAGCCCAAATGAACTGATGGGTACTTCCTTTCTTTCTCCCCGTGGCTGACTCCAACAATAAAAACATATTACCAGCACAGCCCTGAAAGGAACATCTCTACCCACCTGGCACACCAACCGCTCATGGCTCCTGAGTCACCTAACTCTGGAACCTAGCATTCGTGAGTCCCCAGGGCCACAAAATAGAGATTCTATGTGAATGAATAAGCACTCCCATTTGCTATGTCTTCTGGCTCACTATAGAGTGAGTAAGCAAAAGTACCCAGCCTCACTGTCTCCCTGATAGGAGCTAATCTGCATATCTCACATCCTGACTTGCCAAATTTTAGGAACACACAGAGAGTGAAAGTGAAGAGAGAGAATAATATATTCCATGCAAATGGAATTCAATAGAAAGCAGGAGGAGCTGTACTAATATCAGACAAAATAGATGTTAAAAGAAATAGAAGGTCATTATAAAATAAAGGGGTTACTTCATCAAGAGAATATAACAATTATAAATCTTTATGCCCCTAACACTGAAGTACCAAAATATATAAGAGCAAATGTTACAGCTATAAAGAGAGAAATAGACTGCAACCGATAATAGAAAGGGACTTCAACATCTCATAAAATTAATAAGGAAACATTGGACTTAAATATTATATCTAAACAAACCAAACTAATATATACAGAACATTTTATCCAGCAGCAGCCGAAAAAGCATTTTTCTCCAACACATATGAAATAGTCTCCAGAATAGATCATATGCGAGGCCACAAAACAAGTCAATAAATTTATGAAGTTGAAATCATATTTCATCATTTTTATATGGCTGAATCAGTCATTAAAAAATGAAATATTGCTATTCATGACAACGTAGTTGGATCCTAAGGGTATTATGCTAAGTAAAATAAGTCAGATGGAAAAAAAACAAAAACTGTATGATTTCACTCAAATATGGAACATAAAACAAAAAAGAAACAAACAAAACAAAAACCAACTCATAAAAACAACAGATTGGTGATTACCAGAGAGAAAAGGAGGTTTGGGGAAGGGTAAAGTGAATAAATGGGGTCAATTATATGGTATTGGAACAAAAATGTTGGTGGTCAGCATCCTATCATGCATATAAATATAAAATAATAAAGTTAGATAAAAAGTATATAATATTATTAGCCAATGTTACTACAATAAAAAAATAAAGATTGAGCCTGGCCAGTGTTGCTCAGTGGTTCAGCATCGACCTATGAACCAGGAGGTCAAGGTTCTATTTCCTGCTGGGGCACATGCCCAGTGTGGGGTGTACAGGACGCAGCCGATCAATGACTCTGTCTCATCATTGATGTTTCTATCTCTTTATCCCTCTCGCTGCCTCTCTGAAATCAATAGCCAAAGGCATCTTGGGAAAGAACAAAGCTGGAAGCATCACACTTCCTAATTTCAAACTATATCACCAAGCTATAGTAATCAATGCAATGTGGTATTGGCATAAAAACAAGCAGATCAACAAAACAGAATAGAGAGCCCCAAAATAAACTCATACAGATGTGATGAATTAATTTTCAACCAAAGAAACAAGAACATACAGTGGAAAACAAGTATTCATTTTAACAAATGATGCTGGGAAAACAGACTATTGAACCTCAGAGAGAAGGCAGGGGAGGGTGGGTGGGGGGAGATAAATGGATGAACTTGTATGCATATATGCATAACCTGTGGACACAGACAATGGAGTGATGAGGGTCTGGAGGAGCGGGTGGGAGCAGGCTGGAAGAAGTTAATAGGGGAAAAAGGAGGACGTATGTAATACTTTCAACAATAAAGATTTTTTAAAAGAAAGAGATCTACAATAAAAAAAAAAAGATGAATTAAACTGGGCCCCTATCTTTCCACAAAAGTAGACTTAAAATTGATTAAAGACTTGAATGTATCCTGGTAACACCTGGACCCATTAAACTCCTAGAAGAAAACATAAGAGGCAAGCTCCTTGAATGGGTTTGGCAAAGCTTTTTTATAAATTTGATATTAAAAGTAACACATCCAAAATAAATAAGTGGGGCTACATCAAATTGTGTAAGGCTTCTGCACAACAAAGAAAACCATCAACAAAATGAAAATACAACCTATGGAAAAGGGGAAACTCTTTGCCAATGACATATCCAATAAGAGGTTCATATTCAAATTATTCAAGGAACTTATACAACTCAATAACAACAACAAAATAACTCACTTTAAAAAACCAGGCAGACATTCAAAGAAGACATACAAATGGCCACCGGTAAATGAGAAGGTACTCAACATTAATAGTTATCAGGGAAATGCAAATTAAAACCACAATGAGACATTACCTCACACCTATTCGAATGGCTATTATGAAAAATACAAGAGATAGCAATGCTGGGTGTTGAGAAAAAAGAACGCTTATGCACTATTGGTGCAGCCACTATGGAAAACAACATGGAGGCT
>JAAGEH010000045.1:885273-958099 GCA_011751065.1 Lasiurus cinereus | reverse complement strand
GCTTATGCACTATTGGTGCAGCCACTATGGAAAACAACATGGAGGCTTCTCAAGAAACTAAAATAGAACTGCCATTTGATCCAGCAATGTCTTTTCTGATCTATAATCAAAGGAAATAAATCACTGACTTTAAGAGATATCTATACTCCCCATGTTTATTGCAGCATTACCAGCAATAGCTAATGCAAGTTTCCCATCAACAGATGAATGGATCAAGAAAATATGACATAATATGGTATGCTGCAAACAGAGAGAAAGAATGGAACATTATTCAGCCTTAAGAAAAGGAAACCCTACAATCCTGGAAGGCTTTTGTTAAGTGAAATAATCCCAAAAGAAAATTACAAATACAGCATGGTATCACTTATATGTGGAATATTTTAAAAGATTAATCTGGGTGTTGGGGGAAATAGGGAGAGGTTGGTAAAAAAAAGTATAATCCCTCATTTATAAGATAAATAAGATATGAGGATCTAATGTATAACATCATGACTATAGTTGATAATAAATATTGTATAATTGAAATTTGTCAAAAGAGTAGCAGTAAAGTCATCACACACACACAAATAAAAGTAAGTATAGGAAGTGATGGATACATTCATTAACTCAGTGGTAGAAGTCATTTTATAATGCATATGTACATCAAATCATGCTGTACACTTTTAATATATCTATTATAATTATATTTGTCAATTCTACCTCAATAAAACTGATAAAGGAAAATAATTGTCTTTCCAACTGTTTTAAAGGCTCCATGAGGTCAGTTTTCCTATGGAATTTAGACATCTGTAGACTCTTTTCTAGTTCAAAATCATTATTCTCTACTTGACCCGTGAAGAAAGTGAGAAATGTTGAATTATTTGTAATAGTCACATTGCTAATAAGTGATAGAACTGGAACATGGATCCTGTTATTGATCCTACATACTCTGCACCACCTAATATTTCTGCTCTCTTCTCTGTTGCTCCCACTTACATCAGCCATAATATCGAACACAGTTCTTTTCATATATTTATGAAAAATATTCAGGAATGAAAGAGACTTTAAGAGCACCTCTTTCTTCCAGCAGGTAAAAATTATACATGGCATTTCAAGTTCTTTTCACTGACAAACAATATTCAGGAAAGTATTAAACCAAGAATCAAACTGAAGTGTCAAGCTCTTGTTATCAGGACAACAAAAACATTATGGGAACAGATTCTTGGTTTTGACATTTTCATGGCATGAGTTCTCATGACTATAAACCAAGCTTTTAAGACAAGGAGGCTAACTCATCCCCCAAAATTCAAATAAAGTGGTTTTTTGTGTTTTTTTACAAAGTACTTTTCTTCTTTCAGTTTATTCTGTGCTTTGTGATGTCTCTTGAAACCATAGTCAACCTAAAAATACATCACGCATTTAGGGTGAGAAATATGAAGTCAAAGTATCATTTGTTTTAAATATGTGTGACAGTTGAGATCCTGGTTTGTTCCTCCTGCTGATTTTTATGACCCTTGGAATATAAAATACTGTCTGCATGACTCTGAAAAAATTTGTAACAGAAGTCAGTAGAGGAAAAAAAAAATGGCAATCACCAGATTTAGGAAACTGGGATATCTTAAATGACTGTGAACACCATCTGCAATTCAGCTGCTAATGTAGATCAGGTCACAGGATGAAGTGGGAATTTTGATTTTATGTCCAGCTTCTTTTTAGAAGCAATTGATGTGCTTATTTTTCTCTCTATCTCTGTAATTCTAGTTCAAGTTGTTATTTCAATCCTCACTTGAAAATATTTTTCCATTGATTTTTAGAGAGAGTGGAAGAGAGAGGGAAAGACAGAAATATCAATGTAAGAGAAACACATAGATTGTTTGCCTCCTACAGGAGCTCTGGCCAGGACCCCAGGAGAAGCCTGCAACAGATGTGCCCAAATGGGAATCAAACCTGGATTCTGGGATCCCTCAGTCCACAGGCTGATGCTCTGTCCATTGAGCCAAACCAGCTAGGGCTGTATGTCAAGTGTTAGATTTGAAGTATTGCTAAAATTGTATTGAGACACTTCCTTGACTCTGAGAAAACAAATGTGTATTGCTTTAAACCACTGAGTTTTGGAATAATTTGTTACACAGCAATAGATAAATAACACAGCAGTAATTCTGCTGACAAAACCATGATTAAGGTCTATTTTTCAACCCAAGCATATTCTTTCAAACAGTTTCTAGGAATTGGACATTAAATTTTAGAAAGAGAGATGGACAGAGCATAGGCCAGTTTAAAAAAAAAAAAACACTGAAATCTTCAAGCAAAAAAAAAAGTTATTCCAGAATGAGACCTTTATATGGTACACCAAATATGGAATTGACTTAAAGTGAAATGACATGATTAATGAATTTTTATAAATTGTATAACCCACAGTAGTTCTAAATCTAGATAGCACCAGCCATTTGATCCCTAAAGCATCCCTGAGGCCCCAAACTCACAAGCAGAAAATGGGCTCCAAGAGCTGTGAAACTCCAGAGAGGCCAAATTCTCTAATGTGCCCTTTGGGGTTCATGGAAGATGGCGGGCCAGAAAAGCAATAGTCTGGGACTTTTTCCCAAAGAACAGACTCTCCCTCTCCCTACAAGACTTCCTTCTCCTACTATCTTCATTATTTTGGCCCAATAGTATATGAACATGATTATGGACTAGTGACTACTATGTCCTTCCAATATGGTATTGTCTGATAGGGATTTTTTATGATAGTGATCCTTTTCCTATTGCTGGGTTCGTGGTACCCAACTTTATTTGAAGTTTCGAGAATAATAAATTATGGGGATGCTCATGGAACCTGATGGAAATGACTACATCTCATCCCGAGATTGTGAGCTTCTGGTTGGAAGCATTAGCTAAGCCAGGCTTTGTATTTGCCTCAGTGGATAAAGAGCTTGTCTCTTTCATATGTGGGGAAATGGTGTGCAAGAATACCTGTGGCCAAATGAAGTGTGCTGTGTTTACCCTTCTTCTTCGCCACATTAGAATTTCTACACCCTCCATATCCTAGCAAGCACATACAAAGGTCTTTAACCACATGTCACAGATTTAGGCAAACTGCATGATCTGAAGGTACATTCCACACAAGACATCCCTCACTTCAGACACCAGCTGCAGGTTTGACTGTCCCCAGGGCCATTCCGCTTTCAGAGCAGCTGGCTACCAATTCTGGGGTTACCACAACCACCCTTTGGTTCAATAATTCTCAAAAAGACTAACCTCTTACTGAATACAATTATAATCACAGTCATGTTTATCATAAGCTAAGGATATAAATTAGAACTAGCCATAGCAAAAGACACAAGGCAAAAGGTCTGGAAGGATTCCAAATATAAAATGTTCACAACCCTCAGGATTTGTTAACCTCTCAGCATCAATGTATGATAATATACAAATATTATATTAAAATATATATGTACATGAGTATATTACATTTAATAAATGAGTATTTGTTGAGCATCTCTTATGAGCCAGCCACTATCTAGATGTTGCTAGATGATTATTTTTAGGTCTCTCCTGTTTTTTCAAGTCTCCTAAAAAGAAACATAGACAGTTTTTCTATTGGACTATCTTTTCAAGGGTGTTTACATAGCTAGCAGCCTTGAAAGAGAGAGGTAGTGTCTCCTTCTAGGGCAGAAGGAGATTTATTTTATGCCCATGATTTTAAAGATAATGCTTCCCCTGGGGAAGAGATTGGGCAGAATTGCCTAAAGCCTCAGTATAAGATTGGGAGTTACTAAACTCAGAATTCCCTGGATGTGATCAAACAATGTAAATGCAGCATCTGCCAGGGCCCAGTTCCACTTCACCCCCAGGGGAACAGAGGGACAGGAAGCAAGAGAAACCAATACTACTATGAAGCTCCTGTTGCCTGCTGTGCCAGGAGTAGTGTGAGCCTCTGTCCAGACCCAGGAGCTTCATGTTCTCTGCCAACATCCATCCAACTGTGGCAGCTAACTTGCCAACCTGTGACGTTAAAATCCCACACTCTTCCTAGTTCTTGACACTAGGTACTTCAAGTACAGTGGTAAACAAAACAGACAATGACCCCAAATCTGGTGAACTTACATAATTAGCTATAAATATTCTTACATGTGCATTTCTTTATGTGCATGCATCGACTATGCCCTTCTGATTCCTTCCTTCTAATTTACTCATCAGATTTCTATACACCGCCACTCTAACGAAATCATTCTTCCGAAGGTCATCAATGGCTTCCAACCTGCCAAATCTAACAAACCAAGTTGAGTCTCAACCTTCTTTGACCTCACCCCAGTTTTTAACATGTTGCTCATATCTGTATCTTGAAATCTCAGCTGACCATGGAAATCCTTTTATGAGATCCAGTGAAATTTGTATTCTATTTTATCTTTTCAATAATTATATCATAATCCACAACATATGGTCTTAATAAGAACACATTTATATAGTGGATTTTGTTATGACAATTTATATGAGATTGAGAGTTATGTATCCCCAAATCACTTTCCTTATAAGGTTCTAGATTTGGTTGGATAAAAGAGGAGCTTATTTGAATGAAAAAGCTAATAATCTTGAAAGGTTGTGGTTATGGAAGAACAGGGTGACAGAAAGTCCCTGAAGAATTTATTCAGCTCCAGTTTTAGCTTATCTTTTTACAGTTTCCACCAACAGACAGCAACTTTAAGAGAGAGAGAGAGAGAGAGAGAGAGAGAGAGAGAGAGAGAGATTGATTTTGTTCTCTGCCATGTAAGGACACAATGAGAAGGTGGATATTTACAAACCAGGAAAAGAGCTCTCATCAAAACCATGCTATCCCCTGATCTTGAACTCCCAGCCTCTAGAACTATAAGAAAATTAATTTCTGTCAGTTAAGTCACCGAATCTATAAATTTTGTTATGGCAGCCCAAGCTAAGACACATTCTATAGCACATCAGACTCAATTTTTCTGTAGAATCCACTTTAGTTATACTGCCTTACATAGCATTTTTGGGTAGAATTTGTGAGATAAGGAATTATAGAGGACACTAAAAAATTCAATTCATACAAATTTTCAGCCAGTTTTCCCTTAATCACCACCCCTCCTGAGCTTGGCCTACAGAGGATATGGCGCCTTTGCATTCTGTGGGGTGAACTGTCTCACTTTCTATTGGTCCAATTTGTGTGGGCATTTGAGGATTATGGAAATCCTAATTGCAGTGATGGCCCCTTCCATATTCTCTCAGACCATTTAGGTTTTATCTTTTTTAATGTTTCCAGAGTAAATTAGAAAGAAAAAGTATATGTGTTAACATCTCAATTAGCAGTCCTAATTTGAGATACAAAGGTCATTTAAAATTATTCTTTCATTGAATAACAAGAATTGACATATTTTACCAAAATCTTGGCAATAAAAATGTGCTGCTTCAGGTGTTACATGACTGAATGGTTTCTTAGTATACACTATTTTGGGAGAAAATTATGTAACTGTGTAAGCCATGCCTTTCAATAAAGGACCTCTTTGGTATCCTTAGTGACCTCTAAGAATTAACTTAAGAAGATGGCCAATCTAGTTTCTAGGATATGACCAACACACTGAAAGAATATGACTCACTGTGGACTGGGCTTTTCATTTTTGTGTTTAATATGGAACAAACAGGAAAAAAAAGCATACACAGTCTACTGCTTGCCATCAGGGGTTGGTGTTCAGTGTTCTGGGCAGCCTTCTAGGTCTTCTGGGTTGTAGCCAAGCAGCACAAGCTAGATCATGGAATCAGGACACCAGAGTTCTATTTCTATGTCCAACATTTTAGTACAATCGAATGGAATGCAACATTGAAATATGAAATGTAATGTTTCAGCGAAATCATTGTTCAAGTTGGCAGCTGATTATATGCAGCCTGTTCAGAATTGAGGAATTTGCTATTGTCTAGACCAGGATTCAGACAGTGAGCCACAACTCCCAATGTAGAGGCTATTCTGTTGTTACATAACTTGAATCAATTTCTTCTCCCAAAGTCAATGGAGAAAAATGCAAGAATAATAAATCTGTAATAAGGGTGGAACTCATGTCAAATAAAACTTATTTATAATCATATATTGTGACATATGGTCAAATTCAAAGGACCCTAGATATTAAAAATCTAAGATGATGAATCTTACTGTGTTCAGAAACTGTCAAGCTAACAAAGACACTATTACACAGCCTTTGTTCATTATTTGCCAAATCCAGTATGTTAAGTGGAACAAACCCACAATATCTAAGATAAGTAATGATAGTCTAGAGAAGTCACAGATACTCACTGAAAAATTCTAATTTGTGTAAATAGCAAATTTCAGAATAAAAGCAGGTAATATATTATAGTAATTTCAAATGTCATTATCTCAAGAAGCTTCTGCAAAGAAAATGCTAAATTTTTTCATCTTTCTTTCTCCCCTGCACAGTTCATAAACTACATTTTGCTCTTAATAAATTAAAAAGTATTATTTCCAAATAAAGAATATATTCAGATAATTTGCAATAATAGAAAAATAAGAAAACCACGAAATCCATAAGACCTTTCCCACAAAAATAAAGAGCAAATTGGCAATAACATTGTCCAATGGAGGACCGGACCATCAGGATTTCCCTTGGCAGGACAAGATCTTAGAAAGTTATCACCAACAACAATTTGGTCAAGAAAATAAGCTCACATTGAATAATCTATGAAATAAATTTTTAGCCTATTAGTTCATTCTTTTAAACTATATGAAGAAAGACTCTTATGACTACATTACGTTCTGCTGAAGCTGAATGAGAGGTTGGAAGAGATAATCTCAAGGCTCTTTTCCAACTTTAACTTTTATGATTCTATGAATGTCTGATATATTTGGCATAGAATATAGATAGGGCAGACTGAGAAATAAAACTGCCTCCATAATGCTGACTATATTTATTTGATTTTTGAAAAAAGAAAACATAAGAGGAAAATTTATCTTCATTGAGCTTTCTTTTTATTGTCTTTTCAATACTGGAACAGTTAGTACAGTGTCTCCTTCCAAGCAGTCATTTCTCAATGACTTTTAAAAAATAGGAGAAGAATAAATGTTTATCTGATAAAAAAAACAATTTCCAAATAGACAATGTGCATTAGAAAGATTGATTTTAAAGTCTTAAGTAAACACCTAATGGCAAATATGAATTGTGAGTTCCCATTCACAAAAATTCATTTTATTTCTTTCACTTAAAAGAAAAAAAATGTTGTAATTGAAGTCTTTGGTCAATTTTAAAGTTATGGAAGAAAAAAATATGTCCATGTTAAATTCACTAATGATATCAGATTTTATAACTTTATTATAAGAAAAATATAATACTGAACTGAGATTTGTGGGCCATGTGCTACTGATCAAACATTCATTGGATATGTATTCATTACAAAATTTGTATTATGTTGAAAAGACATTTCTTTTTCTTTTTTTCTTTTATTTCCTAACAAATTTTTCAGAAAGAGCATAAGATTTTGGGGAAAAAGTTCTAGATTCACATTCAGGCTTTGATTTTTATGAGTTATATGATCTTGGTCAAATCGCTCATTTCTTTGCAGATAACTTTTCTTATATGATAGAATTGCTAAGGTGTTCACATTATACAATGATGTGCTTATAAGACACATGAAAATTTTAGTTAGATAATAAAACAGAGACAGCTGCCCATCCATCAAAGTTGACTTTCCACTTCTGCTATATATTGAGGTAGCTAATTACTAGAACTAGCAACTCTGTTACCAAGACCAATGTGCAGCTAGCTGTGGCCTTGTGTCTAGCTCCTACAGGCAGAATGAAAATGATGTGTGCCACTTTCTGACCAAGGTGATAACCTTGTGCATCCTCCGTGTTTTCTTTCTCCTTCCATCAACTAGATGAAAATGGTTATGGCCCCAGAAATGGACTGTAGATGGGAGGAGCTTGGGTCCCTGAATCACAATATAGAAAAGAAACTGCCCGCTAATCAGGAATGCATGCCTGAGACTGTTACTATAGCAGTGAAAATGAACTTCTCTTGTGTGAAGCCATTATACATTTTACATATACGTTTTGTCACAGCTCAGCATACCTTTCCTAATACAGAAATTGGCACACCTTGAAATCAAGAGCTCCTATTGAGAAAAAACTAAAATATATGGCATGGGCAATGGGTAAAAAAGGGTGATGTAGGCTGGGAACTTGGGGACCTGTGCTATTCAATATCAAAAGATTGAATTAAATGGTTGCCTGATAAGATCAAATGCAGAGCAAATACAACTGCGGTTGTAAGGAAATTGTTGGAAGGAGCCCAAGTGTTAATATGCGTTGGCTTTACATGCTGCTTTTAGCAAAGTATTTTAAGAGAAAAATTAGCTCATATATGACTAACCAAAAAATAAGAGACTAGAAAAGTTAACAGCTCTTGGAGCTCACACAGTGTTTTCTCTCCAAATACTGTTAAGACTTCAGGAAAAAAAAAAATAACTAGGCCATATGGCAAAGGTCAGACTAAAGGCATTGATTTCTCACCCAAGCTTGTTGTAGTAGATGGTTTTAAGATAGCACTAAGTTTGGAGAAACAGGTATGGGAGAAAGAAAGCAAAATTATAAGGCCAGTTTAAGAACCCTATCTAATAAAGAATTTGGTATAATAAACTAACGAGAAACAAATATTCCTGAAGCCTATCAAGGACATAGTTTTGAAAGAACTATAGTGACAAAGAAAGCATGAGTCTAGACTCAAGCAAGTGACTTATGGGCAAGCCTTCACACTGAACCCCCAAGCTTGAATGAAAGTCAGCTGTGAAGGCTGGTCAGTCCTCAAGGAGGTGGAATCTCCAATACCCACTTTAAATGGCACCATGGGGGAGATGAATTTGGAAAGAAACTCTAAAGTTGAATTCAGGGGCCATGGAGAACAAGAGTACCTCTCAAGGAGTAAATACCGATCTAATCCATAATGTATTATTGAGGATATTTTAATGCCTGCTCAGCAGAATATGACCAAGAGTAGTGACTATTGGGGGCTTTTTGACATAATATTCTATCCTTCTATCATTGTACATTTGGTATGGTGAGGGAACCTCTTTCCACGTCCTTCGTGGTTCAGGGTTCCTGTTTCAGGGTTCGGGTTCTGGAGGAGGCTGCACGCAAAGGAAAAGAGAGACTAGAAAAGCATTAATTTGGCGATATTCAGGGGTCAGATGGGAGCCTTCCTCTATAGAAAAGACTACCTCTTGCTCTGGCCTTTTTCTCCCTTTATTAGGACTTTGGGACACACCCATAGCCTTTAGGCAGGAAATTACAAGAACAGAAGTTTACATGAAACAAACAGGTAGAGGCTGCTTCAGCTAACAATGTTTCAACTAAACAGTGAGTAATTAGCTCTGACCTTTCAGAGCAATTAAGGTTGACCAGCCTTCTGGTTTCCTGTCCACATCTTTCTGTTAGTGAGACAATGTTTGGTTTCCGGCAGTATGGGAAAGAGCAGTTTGTCTTTTTAGTTAACAGGTCAATGAATAGATGGAAGCCACATCTGGACTTTTAAAAGGAGAGATGAAAAATCCTTATGTAAAACTTAGGTAGTTTCCATTTATAATATGAAGAAGCTTAGATTCTGTGTGATATCTTTGATTTTTATAAAGCTATTTTTTCTCAGTACTATACCTCACTTAGAGAGCTTATATTTTGAGCTTGATGTAGTAATGATTAAAATGTGGGATGTTTCCCTTAAGAATGGGATAGGTGTGTCCTTCATGTGGGAAGAAAAATGCACACTTCCCACCCAAAGAACTGAAAGTAAATTTGATAAGTAGAGAAATGGGCTATGGGAGTAGCTATTTCTCCCCTATTCTCACTGTGTGTGCACTTGTATAGTTAAGAAGTACATTTTCCACCTTGGCCACTGTGGTTCAGGGATTAGAGCATCAGCTCATGAACCAAAGGGTCATGGGTTCAATTCCAGTCAAGGGCATGGACCTGGGTCATAGTTTCCCCACCCTGGTTAGGACAAATTGGGAAGGCAAACAATTGATGGAGCTTTCACATCAATGTTTCTCTCTCTCCCCTCTCTCTCTCTCCTCTCCTCTCCTCTCCTTTCCTTTCTCTCCTTCCACTCTCTTTCTAAAATCAATGGAAAAAATATCCTCCAGTGAGGATTAATAACAAAAAAAAAGAAGAAGAAATACATTTACTTACCCTCCTAATATACAGATGTGGCCACATGATTAGTTCTCATCAAAGTAACATGAACAGAAATGATGAGAATCACTTCCAAGCAAAGAACTTAATAAATTGATTTCTCTTCTGAACTTCCCACTTTCCCTTGTATTGGTAATTGTCTATAATGATGAAGGATAGAGCCCCTGTCCAGAAGGAAATTGGCCCTGGTGTTACTATGTGAACTAGAAATAAACTTGCATTGCCTTTGAGCAATTTACATCATTTTTAAGTGTCTTTTGTGACCACAGTTTTGTTCTGTTTTCCAAATTGTAGTTCCATCACTTATGGATGTTATTTATTTGGGGAAAAGACAATGTTAATACATTTTTTTTGTAAATGTTCCCTTAAGAAGAAGAAAAATAAGGAATTAGTTATAATATTCAATGCACATTTTGAGGAGTTTTGTTTTTAAATGGAGAGGCAAACATTCCTTATATAAAACTGAGGTAGTTTCCATTGTATAATATGAAGCATCTTAAATTCTCTATGATATATTTAATTTTTACAAAGTTATTTTTCTCAATATTAAAATACTAATGAGAATAACTGTAACAATCATATATAATCCACAGATTTAATATATTAAGCTACTGCCCACTGTAATGCTATCTGGAGGTGAAACTTTTGGGAGGGCATTAGATCATGAGGGTGGAATCTTTGAGTGGGATTAGTGCCTTTAGGAAAGAGACCCCAGAGAGCCCCCTCCCCCTGTTCAGCCATCTGAGGACAGAGCAAGAATGTGGCTGTCTATGAACCAGGAAGCAAGTCCACCAGAAACCAAACTGCCAGCCCTTTGATCTTGGACTTCCTAACCTTCAGAACTATGAGAAATAAATGCTTATTTTAAGCTACCCAGGCAATGGGGTATTTATTACAGCAACCATGATATATTGTCATGGCTCACATAACTTTCCCTGTCTATTATTTTGTGTTATTTTAACCATTCTGGTTTCTTGATCAATTTTCACACAAAAACAAAATGGTAGTACCCTGGTAATTATATCTCCTAGAGTCTAAGTCTTATTTCTATTTTATAACTCGTTCTATTAAAATTCTGATTTGATACAAGATCTTCATGTCCTTAAATACACTTGTGGAGTATTTACAAATTCCTGGCTCATTAAAGCATGTTAACATGAAACAGCAGATCTCTTATACAAAGTAGAGTTTACAATGTGATTATATACTCAACTTGTTATTTTTTACAGTATCATCAAATTATAATTAATTATTCTCATATAAACCAGCAAACTATATGACATTTTTTAGAGATTTAATGATTAAAGTCCATGATTGTATATTTCTACATATATCCATTTTTATTCTAAACGACATATAAGAACAACTTGTTTACCTCCCCACCAAAAATAATCTATGTAAATTATACTCCAAAGTAAACATTTCTTCAAAATTAAGAAAATATTTTATAGAAAGATTTTTAAATATATAAAATATGTGGGGGTTGGGGGTTAGGAGGATGGATTTACTGTCATTTATCAATTCTCAATCAAGAGATATAAAATAAATATAAAAAAATGAAAACTGAAGAAATGTGAAATAAAGAAATTATTTTTTTACTTAAGAGGTGGCATGTACTCACTATGACACAGAAAGCAGTTTTAAAATTCAGCTAAGTGACAAGAAAATGTCATATAAATATGTTTACTTATCAGAGTTGAGTGCACTTGGGAAATAGAGAAGTAGTATTTTTTCGTGGGAAAAATAAAAGAACTACCTTTCTTTCTCCTTAAAGCAGAAATAACACTTTAGATCACATTGCTAATTTAATAAGAACACCGTGGCTTACGTTTCAGGTTGCTTGTGTTGGAGGCATTGACCTAAACTTTAGACAATGACAAATTGCATAATTACATCACTCTTGTTTGAAGAAAGCACTTTGAAACCTTACACCATTATTAGACAATAGAATATATGGTCTGTAGAAAGAAAAGAGCAAAATTCTATCTTGTCCAATAAAAGGTCTCCCTTGGGCAAATTGCAACTACTGGCATATACTCATATATAGACATGATTTAAGACAACCTTCTACTATCTAATATGTATAAAGAAAAACTGAAAGGCAGACAATCACATTGAGGGTGAAATACTTGGCCTTTAAAAAAACTGAGCAGACACCAGATAAGTGATTGGGGACCGATATAAACAAGCCTATAATTGATATTACTTCTAAGTCCAGTAAGAGAAGCCACAGAACACATGTAGGAGAGGAAACGGGTTAGGAATCAAAAAACCTAGACAATGACCCACATTCACTTGATGACTGAATTGGCTCTGAGTCCACTCTTTCTCACTATTTCTACTTAGAAAGATGAAAACTAAAAACGTCAGTTTCCAGACTCTCTTCCATACATGATTTTGTATATAAAATTCTGGCGGGCATGATTTAGAAGTCAGAATGAGAAGGAAGCTTCCTGCCTAATTTTGCACAAATAAGTATTTTCAGTGTTCTAATTTCCGCTTCTGCTCTCAGTTACCAACTTCGTAAGTAGTAAAAACAGGTTCCCGATAAAGGATATGATCTGCTGCTCCTCCAAGCATTTCTACAATTTTTAAGAAATTAAAATCCCTGGATTAAATGTTTAAGAAATTAAAATCCCTAAATGAAAGAAAACCACTCCAAGTGGACGTCAGAAAAGTCAGTCTTCCTCTAAGCCCACACTTTCACATGTAAGCACATGTAATACCAGATCGTTCAATTTAGAAATCTGCAAAATGCTTATTGATTTCTATATGAACTATTGGGTTCACTTCCCTTAATTTCTTATTTTCCCTCTCATTTTCAATGTTTGGCTACAGATTAAAAATATACTTTGGGCTATTTGATTATTGATTGATTTTTAAATATATTTTTATTGATTTCAAGAGGAAAGGAGAAGGAGAGAGAGATAGAAACATTAATGATGAGAGAGTCATTGATCAGGTGCTTCCTGAATGCCCTCCACTGGGATGGAGCCTAAAACCTGGGTATGTGCCCTGACCTCCTGGTTCCTAGATTGATGCTCAACCACTGAGCCATGCCAGCTGGGCTGGGCTATTTTAGAAGATATAGGGAAAATTTTAACAAGCAAATATACTCAAGCATACGTTCTTAGAACATGTGTTAAATGTCTGCTTTAGCCTCGCTACTCAATCTTCTCCTCCCCCATTGCTGGCCAGCAGCGAGCCCAGTGCCTCAGACATTCCACTGGGAAGAGAGACTCCCACTCCCTCTGCAGCGTTCCCTATGTAGCCTCTGGTTACCCTGTTTGTTTCACCTAGGTACACTCTCTTATTTCCAGGTAATTGTTGGCATCTCTTATTCATTATCTTCTCTTTTCTAGGTTTGCTCCTTGGAAATTCTACTTTACACTTAATTCTTCTTTCAGTAAGACTTCAAAAGGAGAGGAAGGAAACTCATGCACTCTCTCATTGTTTTCTCTTGACAAATGGAATGAGGCCGGTCTATTTAAATTTATTTTGCTAGCATACACACTTGGTCTTCTGTCCTCGTACTTTATGTTTTTTATGTCTTTGCTGTTTTCTTACAGTCTGCCTTTTGACATATTTATATAATTTTTAATTTGTTTCTCTTCAGTATTTGGGAAGCATAAATCTGGACATAGTTCTTGCCAGTTGAAGTAATATCTATTTATACTCACCTACGATCAGTGAGGCTCAAATAGTTTGTTAATCATTCATGATTGGGACTACTCCAGGGGTTCCGATGATCTTAGGCAACCCTGTTAGCTGTTCTCAACCTTTGGGTCATGACCACTGCTATAGAGCCTAAGACCATCAGAAAACACAGATATTTACATTAAGATTCATTAACAGTAGCAAAATTACAGTTATGAAGTAGCAATAAAAATAGTTTTATGGTTGGAGGTTACCACAACATAAAGAACTGTATTAAAGTGTCGTGGCATTAGAAAGGTTGAGAACCACTGCTCACAACCATGGTAGCTGTGAAAATCAACACTCTTAGCTCTACTATGGATTGGTCTAACTCTCCACCAACATCTCTTGACCTTGATTGCTGTAGTTATATAAGAACTTTTGAAATCAAGCACTGATTCCTCTCTTTATTCTTTTAAAAATTATTTTAGTTCTCTTGTCTTTCCATATAAATTTTAGAATAATCTTGTCTATATCTACAAGAAGTCTTGATGAAATTTTGATAGGAATTGCAAATTATCTATAATATTTTGGGTGAGTTGCGGCAGTTTGTGCTTTTTGAGAATTGGTCCATTTCATCTAAGTTAACAAATTCATATACACAGAAGTTTGGTAGCATTTTCTTATTGTCTTTATGCTGTCTGCAATCGGTAGTGATAGCCTTTGCATAGTAGAGAGTTTACAACAGAGTCCAGGTGATTTTGAGAGTATCTTTATTAAAGCTAGGGACAGTGAAACAAAGGAAGATAGAAGAGGCAAGATCATAGCAACTGGAATGAGCCTAGGCGGAACTGTCTTGGCCCTTTAGAAAGGAAGTCAGAGACAGAAAATGTGAGCCAGCCGGGCTGCATGGACTCAGGAAACAAGTTACCAAGGAAAAGAAGGGCTTTGGAGAAAGAAAGCAAAGAAAGCCTTAGGAAATAAAGAGAAGTAGGATGGGGTGCTCTAGAGAGAGTGTGTGCAAATGCTCGGTCCTTTGCTTTAAGGATTTTTATCTTTCTGAAAGCAGAAATTTTAGGGGAGATCTCAGGTGAGAATCTCAATGGAATATTCATCAGCTTTCCAGGTGTATCTCTTCAGGGTTATGGTCTCCAGTGATTGGTTGGTGACAGGATAGGGGGTCTCTAGTCATTGCATCTGGTCCTGTTGTCATCCATGGAATAGCTTTGTCTGGTTTTGCTGCTTTTCTGGACCTGGAGCTGAAACACAACTGAGATCTAGATGTTTGTCTAGTTTGACCAAAACTTTGTCTCTGAGGTTTTATTCCTAAAATTATTTGCTGCAGATCAGAACCTCGTTGTCCTGAAGGCTTAATGCTTAAAGGAATAGTCATGCTAGGGAAAGGGAGGCAGGTGAGTCAGGGTGCTGGATAAAGCCAGTTTGAATCAGCTATCTATCTCAGTTTCTTCATTCCAAGGAATTTTCCTAACTTCCTACTACCCTGCCTCAGGTCCAAATTAAAATAGGAAACTAGTGACCTTCTAAAGAGAAAATGGAATGAATTTTAAGCAAGTAAATAAACAAAAAGCTAGATGATATTGGGGACTTGACAAGGAAAATACATTTTCTTTTCTAACAAGAAAGACAAAACAAATAAAAGAATTTGTAAAACCCCAGATAATACCAAAAAAGCATGGTAAGCATATAAAGAAAACTAAAATGGGTTATTTTGAGCATTTGAAGTTCAGTAAAAAATGAGAATCAATTTGGACATTCTGTTATTGTAAGTGTCATTGGGGTTGTGTTTGTGGCACTATAGAAATGGAGACATAATTAGATCATACTAATTTACATTGTTGTGAGGGCTATATACATAGACATGCCAATTTAGTTAAAATGTATTGCTTTTCAACTTTTAAAATAGGCCTGCTGTTGAAACAAAACAGAATAGAAGTGGAATCAACATTGAGGAAATAAGAGTATATTAACCAAATTATTTTTTTTTTAAAAGAGAGCTTCATTTGCTACAAACCACTGAGAAAATCACATCACAACAAAATATAGGATCATCATTTGCTGAGACAAGTAAATTATCCTATATAATAAAAGCCTAATATGTAAATCGACTGAACGGCAGAACAGTAGGTACAAGACTGGTCACTATGAAGTGCACTGACCACAAAGGGGCAGACACTCAATGTAGGAGCTGCCCCCAGCTTGAAAGCCCCAGGCCAGCCAAGGAGGCAGCTGGCACTATCCCCTCCACCCCCCCCCCACCCCATCATCCTGGCAGCTGTGGCAGGGGGTGGGGCTGCTGAGCAGGTGGCACCAGGTTAGCCAAGGCTGGTGCCAATGGGGGCCTCCCAATCGCCCTGCTGGTCACCCTACAGATTGGCCCTGATTTGATGGCCAGGCCTAGGGATCCTACCCGTGCATGAATTTCATGCACCAAGCCTGTAGTCCCATATAATTGTACTCTGAACCATAAAAAACAATTTAGCATATAGTGTAAAGCATTTGAATACCTGGATTTCTTTCAAGGTATCAGTCTGTTATGAACTGAATGTTCCCCAAAAATTCATATGTTGAAGACCTACTAGAGGAGGTCTCTTAGGAAGTAGTTAAGGTTAAGTTAAGTCATAAGGATGGGATCCTGTTCTAATAGGATTAATGTCCTTATAAAGAGAGACCAGAGAGCTCACTCTCTCACTCTCCTCATGCACACACTAAGAAAAAGCCATTTGAAGACATAGTGAGATGGCAGCTTCCTATAACCAGGAAGAGAGCTCTCACCAGAAACAGGATCAGCTAGGACCTTGATCTTGAACTTCTAACCTCCAGAACTATGAGAACATAAATTTCTGTTGTGTACATCACACAATCTATGGTATTGTGCTATGGCAGCCTGAGCTAAGACAGAGATCAATGATGTGGATTAAAAACGAGGTGAAAAGTAGATAAATCTCCCATGTTTCCAGTTCAATCATCTTAGCTCCATATTTATTTGTCTTACATTTATTGTTTAATATATCTGAAATCTGAGTTTCTCTTATAAAAGAAAAAGAGTTCTAAGTCAAGAAGAGAGCATCCCTGAAGTAATTGCAGGTGAAAGCATTTAAATGATAAATAACTTCCATTGCCTAGTCTCAAATCATAATGGTTTGTCTTCACATGGCCATTTTTACACATTAACATTTTATTTTAAAACTAGAGGCCCAGTACATGAAATTCATGCATGGGTATATTCCCTAGGCCTGGCCAGTGATTAGGGCCAATTGGGGCCTTCCTACTGCTGGCCGGGGCCTTCCTTTATTCCATGCTGCCCTTTGGTGGTCAGCACATAACATAGCAAAGTATTGAACTCCCACCCTCCCAGTCAAATTCCCAAGGGGATACTTTGCATATTAGCCTTTTATATATATAGATAATTTCTAAGTTATAGAAAAGATGTTAAATACATATTTACAATGAACTCTGTTACATCCTTCAGTCATATTCAACAAGAATTACCATATTGCCAAAATCGCTTACTTATGGTTTCTCTCTTCCTCCCTTCTTCTCTTTTTATGCATATTTGTAAATAATATAATATATATATAAATCTAAACCTTGGAGATTAAATTGCAGATACACTTCCTTATTCCCTGAATACTTTAGCATATATTTCCCAAGAACAGGGACCTTCTCATATAATTGCTTTCATAACACCTTTGAGCTTTCTTTTTCCTTTCTCTACCTCTTTCCCATAATTTCTTCAGATTGTATTTGGTTAGTTTTGTTCTATACATATACCAGCATTCCAAGTGTGATAATTAAGTATAAAAAGACAGAACAAATATTTAGAAGAATACATAGAATTCAGTTGCCACTGGAGGGATTATGAAAATGGGCTTGGTGAAGATTCAAACAGAAATAAAAATGTGTGATCTTCTCCATTTAAAACTGTAAAAAGCTGAATATGGTATTTTCAGATGAAATAATAATCGTGTGCATTGTCATATCACAGACAAATAACTCTGCATTTTATTTGTTTGTTTTTTTCTTCCAATTCTTCATGAAAGATATCCAAAAACTGATCTTCACTGAAAAACAACACTAAAATCAAGCACAAGATTGTTTTGGCAAAACATATTGGACTGATACAAGACTAATTAGTATATTTCATGCCTCAGGACATTTTCTTCAAGTGTTTTCATTTTTATTCATAATTTAAAATTTACCTCCCTTTTATTTTGAAATGCATGCTTGTTTTGGAGACAAACTCTGGCAATATGTCAAGGAAAAGTTAGTTATAGCTAACTGATTTGAATAGTGTTTATCAAGAATCTTTGGTAATTTTTCTCTCTATAAATCTGGCAAACATAGTTCAGGGAGATGTTTAGTTTTAAACAGAAATGACACCATTTAAAACTGGATTCATGTAAAAAAGGGCCCTTCTATCTCTCACTTGAAACTTTCAGTAACATAAATCAAAACAAAACACGCATAAAACACTAGTCTTTTCTTTCATCTCTTTAGGTTCTGTGCTCTGTTCAACTATCCCAGTGTTTTTTACATCAGCTGTACTCACATTAACTCATGCATTCAGTGGGAACCAGAATTTGTGAGTTGCACAAATAGGATGTAAGGGGATTCTTTGAAGACTTAGTCATAGTTCAGAGACTTAAAATTAAACACTACCTCAAAGAGAAGAGATAGGCCCACTTTTCTTTAAATTAAATTATCATTATTAAAATAGGTAAAATTGTATCATATAAAATTTTGATCTGCCAGATGTTAGAAAATGTGTTTAAAAACTAAGGTGGAGACCTGACACATTTATTTTATTAGTTTTCCAGCTTTATTGAGATATAGTTGACCTATAATATTGAGCAAACTTTAAAGTATACAACCTGTTGATTTAACACACATATTGCAAAATGATAGCCAGCATAAGCCTCAGCTAACAATTCCATCACATCACCTAATTACCATATCTTTTTGCAGTAAGAAAATTTAACATCTACTCTCTTAGAACTTTCAAATATATATATATATATATTTTCTATACTAATAAAAGGGTAATATGCTAATTAAATAGGATCTACCAGCCATCTTCCAGATGTTCGACTTCCTTCTGGACAAAGCAATGGTGGTGGGAGCTGAGGTAGATGCTGTTAGAGGCAATCAGGCCAGCAAGGGAGGGCAGTTGGAGGTGAGATCAAGCTGGCAGGGGAGGACAGTTGGGGGCAACCAGGCTGGCAGGCAGAAGTAGTTAAGGGCAACCAGTCTGGCAGGTAGAGGCAGTTAGGGCGATCAGGCAGGCAAGCAGGTGAGCAGTTAGGAGCCAGCAGTCCCAGATTGCAAGAAGAATGTCCAATTGAAGAGGGTACAGGCTGGGCCGAGGGAGCCCACCAAACACCGCCCACCCTACTGTGCACAAATTTTGTGCACCAGGCCACTAGTTAGCTATAATTACTATGCTGAACATTAGATCCCCAGATCTTATCCATCCTATGACAGGAATTTTTTAATCTTTGACTAACATCTGCCTTTCCCCCATACACACACAACCCTGAGCCCCTGAAAACCACAAATTGACTCTGTTTCTATGATATTAGCTTTTTTAGATTTATCATATAGGTCAAATCATATGGTATTTGTCTTTTTCTGACTTATTTCACTTAGCATAGGCCCTCAAGTTCCAACCATGTGGCCATAGTGGCAGGATGTCCTTCTTTCTCATGGCCGAATAATATTTCATTGTACATGCACAGCACACCTTCTTTATCCATTCATGTGTTGATAAACGATTAGTTTGTTTCCATATTTTGTCTATTTGAATAATGCTGCAGTGTACCCTAGGAGTACAGATAGTCTTCGATGTAGTAATTTCATTTCCTTTGGATATGGAGGAATTGCTGGATATAAGATTGGTAGATCTAATTTTAATTTTTATACTGTTTTCTAGAGTGGCTGTCCAAATTTACAGTGCCACCAAAGGTTCCCTTGATTTAACATTTTCAAATAAATGCAAGAAAGTGTCTTTGTGTCATATTCACTAGAATGACTAGCATTTATGACAGGTTACCTAATTCTTAAGTACTGACATTTTAGAGGGTTTGTGGTCCTCAAATCATGTTGTATTGCTACCTTTTCCATAGTTATAAGATATAATTTATAAAATTATAAGATATTCATATAATAAAAAATATTTATTTTTTAAGTGAGAAAATCTGTTGTCAATATATACATTAGCCTTTGGATGATATTTCAACTAAAATTATCTACTAAAATGATACTTGTTAGACATACCTTGTCTAAATTTGAATTATTTCATCTGAATAAAAAGCACAACTTTCTGTTAAATTTAAAGTTCATTGAGTTTCCCATTTGACTACCACATTTTCTCCTAATAATAGATTTTGGTGGTTATGCTTATGGGATAGATTAAAATTGTCATGATCTAAAGAGGGAGGATTGATTTGTGTCTTCCTTCTACATGAAATGGCAGAACAGGAATAAATAAATGAATAAATAAATGAATAAATAAATAAATAAATAAATAAATAAATAAAGTTCATTGAGTGACCTTCTAATGACTGACTAAACACATTTTAAAAATAAAGTTAATATATATTCTCTTTTCTTTATGTAAATTACAGGAAGCTAGTATATGAGCTTTCCATATTCTTTAGTTCATTTTGTTACATGTAATGTCACCTTAAAGTTTGTGGATGTCTAGTGCCAACAGTCATTTCTCTTACTAAAGTTTCTAAATTTTGAGTTAGTTAAAGGAAAGAGACTTAAAAAGAGCAATTCTGCCATCTGGTGTTCTGTAAAATTTGGAGTAGCTGCTTGCTTCTGGGAAATCGCCAGTAGTTCCTTGCCAATTTGAAAATTATAACTCTGAATCAGAATTACAATTCTGTGCCCCTCCCCATCTTCTTCCCCACTCCCCCAGAAGTTTGCACAGTCCAATCACAGAAGCTGGTAACCTTACCTGTACCTGTGCCACAGTTAGGACTCATTCTTCAGGATTGTTACCAAGATTTATAAGCCAAATAACAAAACTGTAATTGAATCCGAATGTTTTTCTGCCTGGAATTTTATTCTGAGCATATATATTTTTAATTTAGGATATCTATGTGCATTGCTGAATTACTACTTGATACCCTGATCCACGGAGAGCATATTGTTTATTCTATTTTTAAAAATGAATAAGAACAATAAACCTAAACAACCTTACAACTTTTAAAAATTGCAACTTTTGGGAGCTAGGAAAAGTGGCTTGTGTGTGTTTTGAACTCGGATAATTAATAGAAGTAGCCCATAAGACTTTTGTAAAATTAATATTTCTGAGATTTAAAAAGAAACAAAAAAAACAACACATTAATATCAAAGAAATTATCACTAAACTAATTGATGTGGCTCTTCTCTCACACTGGAAACTACTAGGAAATAATGCATCGTCTCGGGGCTTCCCATTTATCATCTTCCCTAGAAAGAGCAGAGGATGGAATGCTATAAACATTGGCCTGGCTCTCTGAGTCTTGTTTCTCATGAACACTTGAATTATTGAACTCTTTGAATCATTCTGTTCCTTCTGTATATTTATTTTCAAATAGAGGATATTCATTAGTCTTTATAGGACTAAATTTAAAATTGAGTATTCTTAACCTTGGGAGTCCTTGAAAGAGCTTTAGCAGAAACATAGATGGTGGTTCCAGTGAAGAAAAAAAACATCATTTTCATCTCATTCTCATCATGACACTGCCCCCCAAATGGACGATAATGACCCTGAAAAAGTGGCTCTGATTTCTGCAACTCTCACCCCTGTGAGCAGATCATAAAAGGTTTCCGTGGTGTGCTACTGCCATCTTGTGTCTAGCAAGCATCTCAGTTTTCACCGAGAGTGAAAATTGGAGAAGTTTCAGGATGTTTCTGAATCCAGCCTGCAGGCTTCTGCAGAGACCTTTTAAGGGAACAGAACCTAGAAAAAGAAAGTAAACTTCAGACTGTGGATCCCGTCAGGCAGCACTAGAATTTTAGTCAAAGGAGAACATTCATAAAGTATTGGCTATTCAGGATTAAAGATTTGTCCTCAGTAGTTTTTCTCTTAAATGACACTTTTGTACTTGGAGCAGAAATTAGAACTGGCAGGGATGCCACAGGAGAGGACATGTAGACAGTAACATTTAATGAATAAAGTCAAGAAGGTATTACCATCTCATTAGAATGCTACAGGGGGGTTTTCAAATCTTAGAGCCTTACCATCTTCTCTATCTCCAAATTTCTGGATATTCAAAATTTTCTGAAGTTTAGGCGTTTCAAATTGCAAAGAGAAGAAAAAAATGCTCAGATTTACTTATTACATAGAATTTTTCATCTATAGTTAAGTGGCTATATTAATATATGTTGACTTCACTACTATAGATTAGTGTTCAAAGGGTGATTTAACTCTTAAATATCCCTGAAATCTAACAACTGTAAGACTAATCACAGAACATGAGAAAGAAGATATAAAAGTTCCAATGTTTACCTGTCTGTTCCACATTAACCTGCCAATCCCACCATCTCATGACTGTTTCTTCATATTTTTTAATAATATCAACTTGCCAATACCAAGAAAGGACAGCACGAGAGAGCTGGCCTTGCTCTTGAGTCCTAAATGAATTCTGGAGCTCAGAGGAGGGAGCACTATAAACTTCTCTTTAATGTGATGACAAAATTATCTCTGGAAAACTTAGAAAAGTCATAGCAGATGTTGTGGAGGTTATCTCCAGCCAGCACAGAATTCTCATTTAAGGGGAAATGGGAAGTTGCCCCATAGTTGAAAGGGGATCTTGAGAAGTGATCTTGAACCTGATTTTGAGCAGCAAGCACACAGATTTGGTGGCTTCCACGGAGGATATCCCTCGAGGCTGCTTCTGTTAGATTGCAAACTATTCTTCTAGAGAGGGAGAATTTAGCCTCATGATATACCACTGAATGCCAAAAGTAAGCACGCATACTTAGTATAAAAATAAGCTCCAGTAAAATCATCTTCTCGGGAGAAAGTTGCTTCATACAATATTTTTACCTGGGGGTGGGAGGTAGGGAAGTGAATGAGTTTCATTGAAAACATCCATTTAAAAAGCATTACTGTATTTTCCGGCGTATAAGACGACTGGGTGTATAAGACAACCCCTAACTTTTCCAGTTAAAATATAGAATTTGGGATATACTCGCCCTATAAGACGTTATAATAAGCTGTGATGTATTCATACAAGGAACACTATGCACCACCACCCCCCCAAAAAAAAAAAAGACAAACCCTGACTTTTGAGAAGATTTTCCTGGGTTAAAAAGCCATCTTATATGCTGGAAAATACGGTACTCATATTTTCTGGATCAATTTTCTCTTTGTCTTAACTTTTGATCCCACAGTTGGCTTCCTCTACACTAGATAGATAGGACTTCCTAAGGCATCTAAGAAATATCTGTCACCAGAGCCTCAGTTAAAACAAAACATGCCCGGATTCAAGGCTCTGCTTCTGAACCACTGATTCTTCCATTGGAAAACATCTCTGAAGTCAGTGCCATGTACCTGTTTTTGGACTCTCTCGCCTAAGGGCAGGCTAGCTCTCCCGGTTGGCAGCGCTGTTGTTAGGAGACCGCATTGTTCAGGGCCTGCCCATCCGATATGCCTATCGCAGAGGAAGAGCTGCAGGAACTGATAGATGGTTGTAAAGCCCCATTTCCTTCCACTTGGTGTTTCTTGACCAATGAAAACAAAGCACAGAAGCAGAAAAACCAGGAATCACAGAACAAAAAAGATCGGGCATAAAAATCTTTCATTTCGGACAATGGAAACTTGATTTTGTTACATCCTCCCCAAAATTTGCTTAAGCATCACAAAAACACAGTACTGACAAGACCAAGAAGACCATCTGCATGTCCAGCTTCCTGACACCAGAGGTCTGTTTTATGTGCCCCTGGCTTCCCTGGTCCCACCAGACTGAGAGGGTGGATGTGCTCTTGGCAATCTTACCCATTTTTTTCACATCAGTGAAAAATAACAAATCCATGCCACATCCTTCTGACCTGATTCTGTAACTGCGGCTGCATCCCTTCTCCTCCCAATGACCTTGGCGGGAGTTTGACTTGAAAATGCTTTTTGTGCCCACAGTGACCTCCAATATTAACCTGTGACATCCTTCTACTGTTGTGATTCCCAATGAACGTAAGCCCTGATATAGCTCCCTGCTCATTGCTCCCTTGCAGCAAATGCCCCAAACACCGGCCTTGAAAACTGATGACCTCCTCGATCAGTCTCTTCTCTTGGGGACTTTGGGATTATTTTCCCAGCAGTTTGATCGGGCTGCATGGAGCTGCACCACAGAGGGCTGCAAGCCAAGTGTTTACCTCTCTACCTCCAGTGCTGTCCAGAGACCAGGCGCAATTCAAGGCAGCTCAATTACTTTCTGCCTAAGGATAAACTCTTGCTGCATCCAAAGCACCTTGGAAGGGTTAAAATAACCTTTGACCTCACTCTGCGTTATAGACAAAAATGTCAGTTATGTGTTGTGCAGTATATTTCCCCCCAAGAAGTGTCATTAATTTTCCATGGAGCTCTTCACTGCTTTTATTACTAGGCTGAAGTCAGTAGAGTTGATATGTAGAACAAGCCTGTCCCCATGGGTGGTTGCTTCACTAAAATGTATGACTATAGCCGAAACTGGTTTGGCTCAGTGGATAGAGCATCAGTCTGCGGACTGAAAGGTCCCAGGTTCGATTCCGGTCAGGGGCAGGTATCCTGGTTGCGGGCACATCCCTAGTAGCAGGCGTGCAGGAGGCGGCTGATCGATGTCTCTCTCTCTCATTGATGTTTCTGGCTCTCCATCCCTCTCCCTTTCTCTCTGTAAAAAATCAATAAAATATATTTTTTAAAAATGTATGACTATAAACATAAATGCTAAAATTGTACTTTCCTCTGAAACTTCAAAGTTAGAATAAGGGGTAGTTTTTCTTAAAATGGGTCTCATGCTTATTCCAAAAGTAGTTGAATGCACATGGGTATTTTCTCACCACCCTGTGTTTTTCAGGGCAATTTTGCTTGTTGTTACTTGTTTACCAAAAACCACATTTATGACCTCAAATATTTTTCACCCTTTAAAGTTGACATGGATTTTGCTCTTTCTTTTTGACCTCAATATATTTTGAACTGTAGGAACATCAAAAATCAATATCAATTTCTTTCAAAAAGAACTAAAGAAAGAGTCACTCACTGTTGCCATTAAAATAATTTTTAAAAAGCTCTTCTCTGTCTGATGGACTTCATTTCGTATGATTTCAGTTCTATGTGGAATCTAAAAAAACAAAAGCAGAAAAAATTCACAGATATGGAGAAGAGACTGATGGTTGCCAGATGGAAGGAGAGTTGGGGGATTGGATAAAAAATGTGAAGGGATTAAGAAGTACAAATTGGCAGTTACAAAATAGCCACAAGGATGGAAAGTACAATGTAGAGAATCCTATCTAATAAAGATAGAATATGCAAATTGACTGTCACTTCACAACAAAGATGATAGCACCCACAGCCAGTAAGGAAGGAATATGAAAATTGACGTGACAAAGATGGCGGCATCTGGTTCAGGACATTTGCATCATCACCATGGCGACGACACAGGCATTCGGCCCCATCCCAGCCACTCTGGGCCTCTAGGCAGCATGCGAAGGCAGAAGGCAATGTTGGGCCAGAGCGAAGATTCAAGGTGGCTCCCAGACAGAGCAAAGGTGGAAAGCAGAGGCCAAAGCAAAGGCCCAGGTTCGGGGCACCAGCAGCCAGAGGAAGGAAGGCCTATTCTTACACAAATCTTCATGCATCAGGCCTCTGTATAGTCAATAATATTGGAATAATTATATATGGTGGCTGGTAGGTACTCGACTTCTCAGATAGATCACTTCCTAAGTTATGTAAATGTCTAAACACTATACTATACACATGACACTAATATAATATTGAATGTCATGTATAATTGAAAAATAAAAACAAATTTTAAAAGATCTTCGCTTCCAACCTAGTATTTATTTTAAAGAAAGTTAAAATGAAGAGTAGAGAAAATATTTTCATCCTCAAATGTGACTATACTTTAAAAACTTTCAACAAAATTGGACTTTCTTTATAGCATCTGTATTCTACAACTAAATAAAACTTTTATTATCATGTGTGAGATTGTATCTTGTCATAAAATGGGCTTATTGTTATTTACTTACCATATAACTATGTAATTCTGTGTGGATATGTAGGTGCATGTATTTGGGAGTAAGGTAGAGTATGAGCATGTTTAAAAATTTTTTTAAAGAAATCAGAATCTTGATCCTTCTGAATGAGCAAGTTGATTCTCCATCAGAATCCACTTCCTTGTAGATAAGGTGACAAATCTAAATGTGTTTTGATGCGTGGTGGAAGGCAGGACAGCCCACATCTATGTACCACTAATTTCATATTGGAATCCCACAAACTCATTTAATTGGTTGTATTTCCTTGAGCTGTTTTTCTAGGTTTATAATCATCTATTTGCAATTCTGAAACCTAAGAAACTGAAAGTTTGGGTCTCTTTTCTAACCCATTTGGTGGCAAAATCTGACCTGGAGCTATGCCTAGTCGTTATTTACTTTATCCAAATTAATTTCTACATTTCACTGCAAACATATTAGTATATTTGATGACAACATGGGATTGTCACTTATCTAAATCTATAATTCTAAAATTTCTAAATTCTGAAACTCATCTGTCCCTAAGGCTTTTAGATCAGAGATAAGGGCCTGTAGTGGATAATACAACCACTTCTGGAAGGAGAAATGTACCCAGAGAAGAGCCTTATGAAACCACTGGTTCCTGAATGGCAATGAAGATGGCACCAATACTTTGTTAGGGACAAAAATGTGAAAAGAGAGGAGAGCAGTGGGTATCAGGTAATAAGCACTACCTACAGGGCACAGGTCCAGAAGAAACTTTGCTCCAAATCATTATACAAGAAGAAAAGTAAGTTGCTTTTCTTCTGCAGTATTCTAGTATCCCAACTGGGTGATTCCACACTCTGTAGATGCATCTCAAAGCATTTCCTTCAGCACAGAGAGGGAGAGAGATCCCACTGCTTTTAAGGCCTATAAAATTGCAACCATGCTTTATTGCACTTACATTTGAATTAACTTATTCTAAAATAAATTTTAAGAATAGAGAAACGTCAGCAACTCCTGAATGTATATTCCAGATATAAAGGTCCTAATGTGAAAAAAAGAAAGACAATGTCAAATAAATTCTTGAAGTCTATAATGTTATCACTGAAAAAATTAATTCAGGTTTCTGAAAATTTTTTTTCTTATATATTGTAGGCATATTTTTAATGCAATTTTGAATTTCTATTAGATAAACCTTCAAAATTCAAAGCAAAGAAATTGCTTAAAAACAGTAAATAAGCATCTTTTTGATAGTTATAAATTTATCCTTGTGCTCAGAATCTATAAGTATTCTACAAATATTCTGACATATTATTTCCAGTTTGCCAAAATCTTAAGCATATGTTATCTATCACTAGTATTTTAAGCAAATGAGACATTTTTTATATTCTGTTCTTCAAACATTTTCTAATTGCTGGTTTAAGGGAGGAATTTCATCTCAACTATAAAATATTTGCTAAAGAAAGCAAAAATGCATATGCATAACTTCGAATCATGTAATATACCTGGTTTACTAATAACTTAGAAATTTGTTTGTAAATTATAGTTAGGGGGAAAAAACACCTTCTGTTACAGTTTCATTATGGACAGAGAATTATAACAAAGCCCTGGTAACAATAAGGCCCTCTTCCTCCCAGACACAATAGATAAGCTTTTTGTTTGATTGCATCCTCGGGAATTCACTGTGGCTCTCTGTGGAGTGGAATCTTGGATTGTTCTCAAGGGACATGACCAAGATGAGACCTAACAGAAAGCAGACTGTGCCATGTGGCTTCTGTTTGCCTTTTGAAGCTCAGTGAGAGAAATCTGAGATACTAGGGTGATGTTTTTCCTTTGTCATCAAAGATTTGTTTAGGAAGGCACCAAAGCCATGAATTTGACACATGGGCCAAAATACAGGAAGCCTAAGACAGCAGATGGAAAATCGGGGACCTGCAGATGCTTAAATGAATGTCTGTGCTGCTGTGCATCTTCGGAAGAGGCCACACCCACAATGAAGCTACAGAGTCCTCCTTTCCATCACTAACCAGCCGGGCAGGTCAAAGCTCATAGTGGAATTCTGTTTGCTTCAATTCTTTGCTATTATTATTATTTTGTGTTTTTATTGATATTTTATTTGTTTGTTTATTTATTTTTTTAATTTAATAAATCTTTATTTAGTTGTAGTTTTGATATTGTTGTGCGAGACAGCAGTTTAGGTGGTCACCTATGCCGCCATCTTGGTTTCCACTCTACTTGCTTCAATTCTGATAGGCTCTGATGAAACATCATTATTTGGTCAGCCACCTTTTGTGGCAAAGGGATATAACCAGTGATGAATGAAAATTGCCTAATTAAAGCTTTCCCTTTTTTGCCCTATTATCTCCAGAATTAGGAAATTACTTATATATATTGCTTTTTTGTTGTATTTATTTGTTTTAAAATTTTGGCAACTATGTGTTTGAAAAATTCTGGGGATGTTTATGTTATCCTGAACCTGAGATCTTAAAAATGCATAATAAATACCAAGTTCAACCTCTACTTGACTAAAATGTAATAAGCTTTCAAAATTCCATTTTAAGCTATCACAATCAAACATTTTTTAAGGAAGAAAATTCTGAAAATATTAACATCCCCATAGACCAAACTTTTTACTCGTGAGTTACTTATTTTGATAAAATAGTGCATCCCTAAAGTATAAGGAAATGTTTTATATATAAAATTTTTAAAAAGATCGAAAATTGACACTGCTGTTCTCGGGTTTTTTTTAGGCATTAAAATCATTCTCTCCCAACTCAGAATCTGTTATATATTAAGATAGAAATGTTGAAACTATCTTTGTATTTGAAAATTAGCATTCTGATAAAAAAAATACTGTATAATTATAGTAGCAAGCTTCTTTCTATTATTTTTACACCTGCTCTTTATGAGATACTGTATCGGGGTGGGGGGGGGGACTTAGAGTTGTCATGCAATGCTTGCGTTGTCCTTTTTTTATCATATTTGGGTACTGTAGGAATTTTTGGAAAGGAAATTCAGGAATGATCCAATGGGAATGAGCAGGGGGCAGAAGCAGGGAACAGCATTTCTGAGTGAGAGATAATAAGAGAGAAAACCAATGTAAATTTGACAGATTGAAACTTGTTTCTCATGAATTTTGAAAACCATCTGCTGGGCTGACTTTGGGTTATAACTCAGGGTCTCAACAGAAGCCAGAAAACACTTGATAACAAGACCACAGCAACCCAATGGATAACAGCTTAAGGCTAGGAGAGCTCACCCATGTTCCCATCCCTAGATCGGGGTGTATGTCCTAGAAGAAAATTACTTTTAAGAACGTAAATCTAGCACCTTTCACCAACTTAATTCATTGAAAATGTTAGAAAAAAAACATGACTTTTTTTTTTTCTTTCTTCAAACTTGTTCGGAACTGACTTGAGTTTTCCCACCCAGGGAGCAATTCTGAAAAGATTCTTGTTGCCAACGTTTCATGGCTAAATTTTTCAAGCATGACATACCAGGCAAGACGGAGGCTGGTGTCTTTAAGAGTGCGTTGTGTCAGTCTTGGGATGGTTGCCCTTTTTCCATGTACCAATTTTAGTTTTTTGTTTCATCTCTGCAGGAAAGTGTTTGCGTGGTTGGGGAAGGAGGAGCATCAAAGAGTCCCTGCTTTTGCTGGAATCGCCTGGTCTCTGTCACTTTAAGATGAAAATACTGACAGCTAGAGGGGAGAGACAAAGGAAATTAATTAACACTTTTGACTGGTGTTCAAAGCTATGATTTCATATGAGTGTCACAATGATTATTCCATATTAGGATAAAGACCCAAACTGATGAATGGCTTCATAACCTCCAGCAACTATGTGAAGTTGTTTTATTAAAGACAAGGCCCAGTGCTCAAAATTCTGGATAGGTAGGGTCCCTAGGCCTGGCCAATGATCAGGGCCGATTGGGGCCTTCCTTCCCCCAGCTGTGGGCTGCCAGCTGGGGTTCCTTCATTCCACGCCACCCACTGGTCTTCAGTGCATGTCATAGCGAGCAGTCAAACTTTCAGTCAGTCAGACTCCCAAGGGAACAATTTGCATATTAGCCTTTTATTATATAGAACTAGAGGCCTGATGCACAAAATTCGTGCATAGGTGGGGTCCCTCTGAGTGGCCTGTGGATTTTGGGCCCTAGCTTGTGCTCCCAGCCACACACCTAGCACCTCACCTTGGCCTGGCGCCACCCTCTGGCCCTGCTCCACACCTCCACCACTGGTCGCCTCCTGCAGGGCAACCCATGGAGCAATCACACTCACCTTGGTCTGGCATCACCTGTTCACCTTGCCCCCCACTGCCGCTGCTGGTTGCCTTCTGTGGGGCAACTGGCAGGGCGATTGTGGTCCCCCACTTGGCCTGGTGCTGCCAGCTCATCAGTCCCGCCCCCCACCTCTGCTGCTGGTCACCATCTACATGGTGATCAGCAGGGCAATAAGGCCTCTGCTCACAACCACCTCCACCTGGTGCCACCCGCCCACCACGGTTCTGCTCTCATCAGGGCCCATTGGGACCAGCAGAGCCTCCACTGCCACCTGCTGTTCGTGCTGCATTGCTGACACCTGCTGTGTTCTGCACTACCCCCTGGTGGTCAGAGCACATCATAGTGAGTGGTCGAACTCCAGGTCAGTCAAACTCCTACCCAAGGAGGGCAATTTGCATATTAGGCTTTTATTATATAGGATAGTGACCTGTTGAGGTAGGGTGGGAAGAGACTAACAAAGAACTGATATGCATATATGCATAACCCATGGGCACAAACAACAGTGCCATGAAGGCCAAGGGGTGGCAAGAATAGGGTGAAGGGGGTCAATGGGGGCAAAAACAGGGACATCTATAATACTTTCAAAAATAAGGATAAAACTTTTTAAAAAGATATTGACCTGTTGTTTTCTGTCTCTTCTGAAGACAGAATGAGAATAAAGAGGCTCAAAGCACAAGAGACACATAACTTGAACATTCAAGATTTTCTAATTACAATGGTTGTTATGATTTCTAAGAAAGATTGTCCATTGATTTCCTTCTAAGAAGAAAGCATTTGGTTAGAGAGCCATCTCCCTTTGCGAAAGAAACATACAGCTAATGATTAGGGGTTCCCACACTGGCAGCTAGCATGCTTTATAGGATACACGACTCTGACACTAAAATGTGCCTCAATTACATTAAGAGCAAGAAGGTTTCTTTCCAGTTTGACTATAAAAGGACCTTGAATTGCCCACATTCATTGCAGTGTCAGAAAATGAAAGAGTGTACATTGGCCTTTGTTAAATAACGTGTGTTATAATTTCCAATGAAACTCATAGGTTTTGCCAATTTCCATGGAATAACTGCATCTTCTGAGATCATGGTGAAATCTAGAATCTTGCCATCAGATCTGATATCAAAGCAGACTCCTGAGTCATAACCTCTTCTCTGCTCTCACTTGGCCATTCCTTCTCCTCCCATTGCCCTTCCATGTCCACAGTCAGCAGAGTGTTACACCACCAGTCAAACAGCCCAGGGGCAGGGGTGCCGTCTGGAGCCCTTACAAGAGCCCCTGAGTGTCCAGAAAATGCATCCATTGCCCCACTGTATCCCAGCCCTCACGCAGAGCCCCTTCCTACCTCCTTTTGTGGAGGGAGAGCTAGATTCCTGGAGTTCTCCATTCCAATCCGTCACCATTCATTTCATCACATATGTTCTGGATGAAGCTATAAAATCAAGGATCCACTCAACAGAAATGGGGTAGGCCGTGAGCTTGGGCTATTTTCTGGTGGTATATACTCAGCTTCTTGCCTCATTTCCTCTAGTGCTCGGTCATAGAATTTAAAGGATTTCTAAAGACGATAAAGCTGAAAGCAATGGAAAGAAACTTGGCAAGGAAAAGAAGAGAAAATAAGCCTTCAATATTAAAATCCTTTAAAAGGGGATGAAGGAATTACATTAAATGGCAATTACAGTACAGTAAGGAAATGACTCCAGGGCTGGTAAGCTCATCATGATTGGAGGGGAGAATTCCATAGCACATCAGGCAGAAGCAAAGCTTCGGAGCCAGAGCGCAGGCACCAGTGCTTTTGTGTGGAGGGGACGTCGCTAGGACAAAAGCCATTGAGGTCAAGGGGAAGACCACCACTGTGGCTTCCCTTTCACCTTCAGTGGTCCTTGCCTTCCAGCACTATGTTTTCAAAGTAGCTGAAAATCATGATGATGACCTAACAGCATCTGGCCAAGTGTTTAATTTACTTAATGGTTCTCATAAACCTCACAGTACGTCTCAGTTGGGGTAATAAGAAATGTAAGCAATGGGAGAGAGAGTTATTGTCCTCAGTTCATATTTAAGTGTTAATCACATTTCAATTAATACCCTCTCAATCATCACTGCCCAAATGTCACCTGAAGCAATCCTCCAGGTCAACCCAGCCCAAGAGTTCATCACTCCTTACATGAGCCATAACTCTACCTTGTATACAGCTTTATATCATACTAGAGGCCCGACGCATGAAGATTTGTGCAAGAATGGGCCTTACTTCCCCTGGCTGCTGGCACCTCCTTTGCTCCAGTCGGAGCTGCCTTTCCACTTTCCCACACTGCCCAGAGGCCCAGAGTAGCGGGGGGCAAGGTGGAATGCCAACATCATCACCATGGTGATGACACAAGCATCCCGCCCCACCCCCAGGGTGCTCGATGCCTGCATATGCAAATTAACCTGCCATCTTTGTTGGGTTAATTTGCATACTCACTCCTGATTGTCTGGTGGGTGTCATGAAGGTAAAGTCAATTTGCATCTTGGTCTTTTATTAGTGTAGATTGATCACTTAAGTCCTAAGTCTTTCCTTCCTTGTCCTATCTACTAGTATATCTAACTACCTACCTATCTTTCATCTCTCTACCTCTGTTTCTACCTTTATCTTTCCCCCTTCCTTATATCTTTTGCTCTTTCTTTCTTTGCTATTCTGGTCCTCCAAACTGAATTATGAATCTCTTAAGAGAAAAGTAATTGTGTTATTTATCATTTTACTACATCATGAGCATCTGATAAATATTTGTGAAGCTGCACATAATTGAAGATTGTGGGAATCACTCTAAGGAAGAGAAATAGAGAAAGGGAAAGAATGGATAAATATACTTCCTTATCTATAAAAAATACATAACATCTGTCTCTAAGAGTTAACTTATAAATTTTTATATTGTCTGGTACATGTCCCATATATGCTATTCCCTTAAGTAGATGTTGATGTATTACTATTATTATCAGTTATTATATTGATTTTTATTATTTTAATAACAATATTATGAATATTACTGAGCTCTTAGGTAGTTCTAAGATGACTTCAGCTACTGGGGACTTGAGGTGACTATCTTTGACCCCAAGTAGAGTCTTTTTTTAATGATGAGAGAGAATCATTGATTGACTGCCTCTGACATGCCCCCCATTGGAGATTGAGCCAGCAAACCCAGGCATGTGCCCTTGGCCAGAATCGAACCTGGGACCCTTCAGTCCGCAGGCCAACACTCTCATCAACTGTGCCAAACTGGCTAGGACCCAAATAGAGTCTTGACGATGTTGGAAAAGGCTTTACCATTATCTACTTCTCATCTTTTTCCTGTTTATTTTTTTCTGAGTATGTTCTTGTTTGTGGTTTCCCTGCCTTTTGTCTTAAAGTTTTTTTCTTAATGAGACTTTTCCATTTTAATGGTTTTAATATTAAATTTCTAAGTCTGGTTTTAAAATTAAGTTGGTTTGCAAAACAAAAAAAGAGAACATACAAGCAGATGAAGCTGGTGTTAGAGTGGCTGATAGATCAAAATAATTTTATTCAATAAGGAAACTCCACAGGTTTGTGGTATCTGGGGACAGATGATCTAGTCTATTTTGTGCCAGGTATATCCATTCAGTTCAGATGGGAAATGGATTTAGTTTTGGGATGTTTCTCTTTATAATTAGTAATAAACTAGCTCAAATAATGAGAGGAAAATAAGAAATGGAAGAAAATAATCTTTACTCAGTGATATATAACTGTTTTTGAATAATAATTATTACCACACTTTTTGCATTTTTGTGAAGGTGAAATATCAGACCAACATGTAGATTATTTTATGGAAATAAAAAAGAAATATCATTTTTTACCTCAGAGTTGGCATTAATACTTCTATATATTATCAGAGCTAGCACTTGTCATTTAACTGGAATGCTCTGTTTTAAATAGGATGACTTTGACATTCTAAATAACAATGAAGCTATTGGATTTTCTCATTCTTCCCATGGAAGTAGTTAGAACTTTAGCGGAGTCGTGAATTTTTAGCTAATTTTTAATATTTAATTAAAGCCATTAGACCAGATGAAATTACTTAGGGAAAGAATAGAAACACACAGACATTATTTTGTTATAGCGGTTCTTAGCTGTCAATTATTGAGAAAAAAAGTATGTAATCAAGTCAATTAAATAGTGATCAGTCTTATCATTAAAGAGAGAGAAAGAACTATGGCACCATAGGGTAATAAAGTTATTGAAGTAAAACCTTTTTTGGTATCAACTAAAGGGCATTGGCCTAACCTCCTCCTGGTTTTAGAGGTGATGAGACCCTGTACACTTTGCTGAAGCCAACTGTGGCTAGATTTTACTATATATTTATTCTTTCTTGAAGGGGACTTGCCTAGAATAAGAAATAAAAAAAGACCTTTTTATTTTGCCTTTCCTTCAAGTTACTTGAATTCTAAAATAACTTCTTAATTTTACTAAGTCAAATTCTAGCTCAAATGGCCAAATACAACTTCACAAAAATCATGACCCTACTTTCTGACTTCCTAATCAGGCTGGTTCCTTCTGGGTTAGCATTCTCAACCTCAGAATAATTCCAAAAGAAGCTCCACATTCTCTACCTAATGTGCAGCATAATGACACTAAATTTTACTTTTCTTCAATAACAAAGTAAAACAAACAAAAAACGATGTACCTAAATATACATGCATAAGATTCTAAAATTAATGGGATATTTTCAAAATAACACCAATAAATATAAAACCTGTTGCTGTTTTGATCTTATTTTTCTCTTAGATCTTTTGATACTTGTTTTGTATCAGAAAACAATATAAATTTTTTACTAGTAGAATTAGAAAATAGTAGTACGAGAAAAGATCATGTATTTGGGTATAATATGTCATGATTTTAACTGAGAACTAGTGCGGTTACTAGGAAACAGAACCATAAAACTTCCAAGGGCCATGGTACAAAGCAAACATAAGCACAGAGCAGTACAGAGGTTATATTTTTGACGGCCTCTATCCAACTGAATACATTTTATTCAGGTCCTTTAAATCTTTAGGTTTCAGCCCCATTTGTAAACTGTGAGTTAATGACATAATAGGCTAATTTCCTGTCAAACTGTCTCTAAACCTAAGGAATGTTATTACAGAGAGCTAAAGATCTGTCTGAACTCCAATCTTACTTGAAGCATTTGGAATTAATACTTACCATCTAGTTGTGGATGGGCTGCTTTATTGGATCACAATTCTCACCTCTTCAACTTAATAGAACGAATCAAAGAAGGTGAGGTTCTTAAACTATTTTTCCCCATCAGTGATCTGCATTTGGGCAGTGTTTGGTGGGAATAGCCTATCTCTGTCTCACCCAGAATGAGCTGAGCTGGCTTTAAAGCTGGAGTTGAGAATCATCTGAAGGTTTGCTCCTTCACATGTCTGATAGTTGATGTTGGTGTCTGTTAACATTTTATCTAGGCTGCCAATCAGAAAACCTACTCATAGCTCTGTGCTTCCTCACAAAATGGTGGCCAGGTTTCAGAGACCAGTATCCTGATAGAGAAAAAGCGAGAGGTAGAGAAAGAAAAGGAGCACAAGAAAAGCTTTGGACATCTCACTCCACATTGTTTATCTAAGTAATCACAAACGCCACCCAGATCTAAGGGAACGGGTAATAAGTTCTACATCTTTATTAGGAGAGGCAAAGTTCTATAAAAACAGTTGGTCAGCCCTCACTGGTTTTGCTCAGTGGATAGAGCATCGGCCTGTGGACTGAAAGTACCCGGGTTCGATTCCAGTCAAGGTCATGTACCTTGGTTGCGGGCACATCCCCAGCTGGGAGTGTGCAGGAGGCAGCTGATAGATATTTCTCTCTCATCGATGTTTCCAACTCTCTATCCCTCTCCCTTCCTCTCTGTAAAAAATCAATAAAATATATATTTAAAAAAAAAGAAAGAACAGTTGGCCAATACAATCTACCATATCGGCTTGCTCACCAGGCATCGGTATTGTTCCATGTCTACCTCCATTCTTTCTAATTGAAATCCAATGAAAAAAATGAGTTCAGATGGCAAAGGAAGGCCAGCTTAAACAAATGGAAGTCCCAGAACTCTAATTGGTGAATGTCATTTTTTTCTTGAATGTCATGGCCTCATCAATAAATATTCATTCTTCCCAAACTACATAAAATCATTAAAAGATGTTACTGAGTCAACTGACAAAAGTCAAGAGCCATCTCAGATCACTTCACTCTTGGGAGCTGATTATGGGGAAGTGGAAATTTTCCTTGGTAAGAAATATTAGCCACTAGTACAATCATCTAAGTAAGTTCAACAAAGTCACATTGGATTGCCTTTCAGAATGATAAGACCACTTACACCTGCCACTTTAAAGAAGCTACCTTTTAGAGCATTTTGAAGTACTTCACATTATCCCCAAACTGGTAGAAAACAGGAAGAATATGAAGAATTACAGTTTTGATATGTTGGTTTTAATATAGCTACAAAATCTTTTATAAAATCATAATGGTATTTTTAATATTTTAGATATTTTATTTTTTAATCCGACCCATTTTGCAATATGCAACCATATTTTATTATTTTTTAAATTGTGATTTATACCATTCGTAGACATATTGTTCAGGTTGTTGTTTTGTTTTGTTTTGCACTTAGCAGAATTAGAAGTCTAGTTTAAAGGATTATTTCCTAAAATATGTTTGCTACTATATAAACAATTAATTTCTTCTATGTAATATAGAGGTTTGTATACTAACTTCAAATTGAGAGTATGTGGCAATGTAGCTTGTTTGTATGACCAAGTAAATATTTTCATGGTGATGTCAAATATATTTGCATACTTAGGGATACATTTGCATGTACAAATATGGGTTTCAAGTACCCAATAGAATTGAACTACATAAACACATATGGTAATATAACCCAATATGGTTCTCAGATTCTTCTCTAGGTAAAATATCAAGAATGAATGAGCTCATTAGTTCCACAATAACCAATTCTTCCTTTTCAAAGTATCTTATTTTAAAATATGAGGTCCCCGCATCTTCGCAAACTATTGAAATTAAAAACAAATAAGTGAAAGAAAAAAGACTTTAAAACAAATTTGGATGGCTAATACACAAAATATTTGCTTTAAATATAAGAAAAGTACAATAGAATGTTTTTGTTGTTGTTTTAAGAAAGATTTTTAATTCCCTCTAAGAAAGTTGTACAGAAACATATTAAGCAGCTATTGAATTTAGCATTAAATTCATCAAAGCTACTTTCTGAAAGTAAGAGCAATTTTTTGCAAGACATGATAATTCTCTTCTACCATGAAATTGATACTTACAGATTGAAATTCCTCTCAACCTCTTGCCTCTATAGGCCTTAAGTTTTAATACTTTGTTGGATAGGCACTCACCATTATTGAATACTAAGAAAAAGGAAACTGATTCTTCAATTGGGATAATTTTTTTAAATGTAAAATATCTTTCTCCTATCACAACTTTTCTTAATTAATAGCAACTTTCCAAAATTACCTTTAAAGTATGAAGTCTAAAAGTGCCTTTAAGGTAATTTGATCAACTTCTCAGGGCTCAAAAATGATTTTATTAAAAATTTGGAAACAATAAATTCATGCCTAACTTTTTTGTAATACTAACCTCTGGATTAATGATGTCTCTTAGGTTCTCATTAAATGATGTATAATCATTGAACAAATATATTCAGACACCCTCCAAAACAAGCAATTGTTAAATTTAATAAGGCTTATTTGAGCTCACAGCATAATTTTTTCAAAATTTTTTCTTATTCTTTTAGCAATGGATACATACATAATTTTTATAAATTCATATGCATTTCCATATTCTGCTTCCTTTACTATTGTTCTCTATAAAACACTAAAAACTTTACTAAACAGATCAGATTCATTCGCTAAACAATTATTCTGTCATTCTGAATTAAGTGGCATTCACTGTGTAATGAGGATGAGAGAGAAGGGTTGAAACTCAAGGAACCTGCTTTAGGGACACTGAAAACTACTGTAAGAACACTGAAGAAATATGCAAAAACTATCTATTATTTCCAAAATCAACATCTTAAATTGTGCATTCCAATTTGTAAGGAAATGACCAGATATGAATGACACTTGAAACCATGGATCCGGAGATCATTTTAATTGTCATGGAGAAGCAAAAATGAGCAGAGGAAGGGTCAGGTGTTTTAGACAGAAGGTATGATCTCAGTGCAGAAATGAAGAAGGACTAGGGCACTTAGGCAGAAGTCAAAGCATAATCAAAAGCTGCTATAAGCTTGAGACTAAAACTTGAGGACATACATTGCCAAAGAAAAATGGAACCATGCCAGCTGTCCATCATGCAGAGGGTTATCACTCAAGGCAGCTTTGTTGCATTGACTAGCTTCTGTAATCACAGTAGGGTCAAAGCTCAGTCATTCATCACATTACTCTTTTCACATAATCGTTACCATTGTAAAAAAAAAAAAGAAAAAGAAAAATGCTATGAGAAATTATCTTTGCCTCATATTAGACTCAGAATTGTAAGGGGAAAAGTTAAAAAGTTAAACAGTATCCAACTATGCCCATATCAAAATGGCAAGACATGACCTTATGTTCGCAACCTGATTTAAAATTAATGCTGTCCCAATTACAGTAATGAACCTTGTATTCCGAAAAACATTGGAGTCTCTAATGACCATGAAGCAGGTGACTGCAAGTGTACCATTCCAAAGGAGGCCAGGTGAAAAAAAAAAGCATTAAGAGATGGAGAAAAGTCTGGAAGAGAAACTTTCCATCTCAAACTCAGCTTCCCATTCAAAGAATTCTACGGTGGCCCGTGGTCTCATTCCCCAGAGCTGGCTACATTTACCTTCTGGCCAGAGTCCCGGCATTTCTGTCATTTTTTACAATATTTTACTGGTCCACACTGATGGAGATTCACACATAAAAGGATATTTAGAGTAAGTGTGCACAAATATGGGCATCTTCTCTTCATCTACTGATGAATACATGATTACTATTTCCACCCAGTAAAAGAAGTAGGGAACGTAAAAGTTCTATTAGTCATCTTGCCAACTTTTTTTTCTCTTGGTTCACTGAACAGTCCAGGAGGCTATGAAATGAAAGTGTCCACGTAAGGGCATCTCCAAAGGCAGAGGCAAAGAATGCCTTTGGAATTGAAGTAAATGCCCAGCCACCCAGGCTCTATGATTCATTATGAAACATCCCTCAGAATCACGTGTCACGTCCCAGTATGTCTTTCTCCTAGAATGAAAAATCACAATGATACTGATTTCAGGGAGGGAAAAAACACTTATTTTTTTGTTTTACACATTCATATGCAATGATTCTTTTTGTTGCTCTTAATAAGCTGGAAGACTTGTCCAGCTGAATTCCCTCTTGTGTGTGTGTGTACGTGTGTGTGTGTGTGTGTGTGTGTGTGTGTACATGCATGCGCATGCACTTGGCTGGACTGAAATCTCAAGATCATCTATACCTGACGAGCCTGACACACTATGCTAATGAGTCCTAATGGGTAATATACATCCTCGGTGGCTAGCCTACTTGAGGTTTGTTCCATCATGTGGGAGAAAAAGTTCAAGTTTATGCCAGTGTTGGATGGAAGCACTGCTTCAGGTGAAACAGAGTCCACCAGTCTCCTCAGTATCATAACCAGAAGTCTGGAATTGTTTGGCCAAACCCACTGCTTTTCTAATGAGGAACCTTTTTTGTCTCTAATGGGTATGAAATAGATCATGCAGCATAGTGAATAGCAACAGGCTGATGCATAACAACAGATAGTCCAGTGTGATAGCCTCAGACATATGTCCTTCACTTCTTGGTTGGCAGACATTGTAAGATTTGAATATACACCCGAAAAACTTCTTCATATCTCTTTCTGTAGAGCTAATTCACTGGTGGTGAAAATGTTAATAATTTTGGAGTGCTGGCTCTGGAAAATGCTGAAGTTACCAAAGCACTTAGAGTTATTTCACTCAGCATAATATATTCTGGATCCATCCATGTTGTCTCAATATCAATATTTCATTTTTATATGGCTGAGTAATATTCCATTGTACATATGTACCATGTCTTCTTTACCCATTTATCCTATCTAATAAAAGAGTAATATGCAAATTGACTGTACCTCCACCACACCCACAAGCCATGCCCACCAGCCACGTCCACCAGCAAATCAAAGCAAGTATGCAAATTTTTTTAACCCAACCAAGATGGCTACAGCCACAGAGAGAACAGGAGGGAGGTTTGGGTTGCCCCTAGTGATAGAGGAAGCCAAGCTTTCTGTCCACCCTGGCCAGAGCTTAAGGTAACAAAGTTTCAATGGCTGTGCAACAGAAGCCTTGGCTCCACTCCAAGCTACAAAGTTTCAATTGTAGAAGATAAATAAATCCCAGATACCAGGGCCTCCACTTGAGTCACCAGGGGCGGGTGGCCAAGGCGCCCCTGGCCAAAATCCCCCCAACCCCCCAAGGGAACACCCACCCTGATCCAGGACACCCTTCAGGACAAACCAGCTGGCCCCACCCATGCACGAGGCCTCTATCCTATCTAATAAAAGAGTAATATGCAGATTAATCATCATTCCAACACACAAAATGACTGCCCCCATGTGGTCAAAAGATCCTTCCCCCATGTGGACACAAGATGGCCACCACAAGAAGGCCAGCAGGGGAGGGCAGTTTGCAGGGACCAGGCCTACAAGGGAGGGCAGTTGGGGTTGATCAAGCCTTCAGGGGAGGGCATTTAAGGGTGACCAGGCCAGCAAGGAAGGGAAGTTGAGGGGACCCAGGCCTGCAGGGGAGGGCAGTTAGAGGTGACCAGGCACACAAGGTAGGGCATTAAGGTGCAAACAGACTGGCAGGGGAGCAGTTAGGCATCAATCAGACTGGCAGGGGACTGGTTAAGGGGTGATCAGGCTGGCAGGCAGACGCGGTTAGGGGTAATCAGGAAGGCTGGCAGGTAAGCAGTTGGGAGCCAGTATTCCTGGATTGTGAGAGGGATATATGACTGCCCATTTAGGCCTGATCCTATTTGGGGCAGTCAGACATCCCTCCAGGGGTCCCAGATTGGAGAGGGTGCAGGCTGGGCTGAAGGACATCCTCTCCATCCATGAATTTCATGCACCAGGCTTCTAGTCTATTAATAAGACATTTAGGTTGCTTCTGTATCTTGGTCATAGCAAATAATGCTACAATGAACATATGATTTCATTTATATGTAGAGTCTAAAAAATGAACAAACTTATAGATACAGAGAACATTTTGATGGTTGCCAGATGAGGGAGGGGTTAGAGGGATTGGTGAAAAGGAGGAAGGGTTAAATAAATAAATAAATGGTGAAAATAAAAAGGGGAAATGGATTAAGATGTACAAGTTGCCAGTTAAAAAAATAGTCATGGGGAGTAAAGTATAGCATAGGGAATATAGTCAATTTTATTGTGAAAATTACGTATGGTACCCAATAGGTACTAGACTCATGAGGGTGATCACTTTGTAAGTTATATAAATGTATAATCAGTATGCTGCATACCTAAAACTATATAATTTTATATGCCAACTGCAATTAGTTTTTTAAGCACCTAATGATTTCCTATTGCATCCAAAATATGTAAATATTTATCTAACAAAATCCTGTTTCTCAGTCTTGATTAAAAATTTGGTATTTGAAAGTGTTCTCAACTTAAGCACCTAACGCTATGATTTATGAAGCATTTGCAACCTCAGAACTACATCTATAAGGTATATTAGGGTCCATAGTGTGTTCTCAACCCTGGCTGTATGCTAGAATTACCCATAAAGCTCTCACTAAACACCTACACTCAGGACCCCATCACCAAAGACTGATTTAATTGGCCTTGGATGGAGCCGGCATTGGTACTTTTTTATAACTCCCCAGAAAATTCTTATATATAGCCAAGGTAGTCAATGAGCAAAGGACTAAAGACAACAAGCTGAATCTAAAATAAATTATATGTGTTGGTATATTATAATAGTGTGTAGGCCTTTGTTAGAAGACTTTCAGAAACTTCTAGAAAAAAATTCCTCTATTATGCTACTTACTGCTCCCTGCATATCTCAGAGATCAGGAGCTCCTTGGTATAAATGTGTATGTGAGAGGTAGCCCGGTGTAGTAGTTAAGGAGACAGCTTTTGAATTCTTGAGTTTGAATCCTTACGCATGTTACTTAGTGGTACAAACTTGGTTAACTACTTAATCCCTCTATCCTTCAACTTTTCCTTCCATAAAGTGGTAATAATAGCTCCAGTTGAAAGGATTAAGTGCCTCAATATGAATGAAACACTTGCCTTGGTGCCTGGCCCATAGTTAGCTCTAACAAAGGTATCAGCTATTACTACCCCTACGCTTTCATTAACTGAACAATAAGGATACACAAAAATCCAGCCCTGAGTGGTCAATGCATACATAAGGTTTTAAACATAAAGAGTCAACTTTTGTTTTCTCTATTGTAGACCTACTAACTATCCAATGATCTTTACAAACTTGGAATTCTACACAGAACTCATCCACATGAACAGTTTTCTTTCATGGTAAAGACTGTGTGTTTTCTGCCAGTATTTGCAAATTTGGGGTCAGCTATAATTATATGTTTACTGATAGCATTATTGCGATACTATGAAAACTATAGTCTTCAAAACAGTACTGTATTCCCAGATGTCTTGTGTACTTCTCTGGCAGTTATGGTGGTATTTGGAGTGTAAACATTACGTAAACCCAAAATTTAAATTTCCATTTGTACAATAACAGGATGGATATGATGTGGGTCCAAAGTGCTAGTTCAAAAATTAAAAGCCTCTAGTGTAAGCATAGGCTTTGCTTAGCTAGTTCCTGACTTCACTGCTCGACAGAATATCATTGCGAAACTATGTTGGTGCATGCCATCCACATGGCTTAGACTTTTGTACTCCACTGACTCTACATTAGTGTTTTGTTTCTAGTCCTGAAGGGATACTTTCTTCAGGGGGTCGGAACAAAGGTTTCAGTCATGTGAGGCAGCAGGAGAAAACCTTCCTGCTGCTGATTATTTGCATTTAAGGTGAACAGAACTTAGACTTCATTTAACTTCCGAAGTGATTAAATTTTGACATTGTTTCTTTCCCAGGAAACCATGGTTTCTAATGTCAGAAACTTCCTTCTCTCAAGGCAGGAGCTTCCTTTTTAGAACAGGGAACTGCAGGCTTTTTCTGTAAAGGGCCACGTGTAAATATTTTAGGCCATAGGTTCTCTTGTGTAAATTACTGACGCTGCTGTTGTAGCGAGAAAGCAGCCATAGACAATACACACAGAAATGAGGGTGCCTGGGTGGTAGGCTCCCAAAGGTACCCAGGTCCTAATCCCTGCAACCTGTTAATGTTACCTTATGTGGCAAGAGGGACTTTGCAGCTGTAATTAACTCAAGGATTTTGAAATATGGAGATTGTCCCCTAAACAATAGCATCTTAAGCATTCCTCCATTGTATTAAATGCCACTAAAAGGGTAACTTAAGAGACTGTATTTATTTCATTTATAATATTAATGAAATATACAATTTTACTTCATTTTAAAATGTGATCATGTTCATGTGCTATTTTAAGGAGATTTTATTTTTGTTTTCCTACCTTTCACCCAATATCAGCTGTCCTCTACCATAAAGTAGTCTACATTGCATTCAGGCAGTTAACTTCTCATATGTTTTCTATGCCTACTTAATCTTATCTATGCACATCCTATATAATAAAAGCCTAATATGCAAATTGACCATCACTCTAACACAAGATGGTCACCCCATGTGGTTAAAGATGGCTTCCCCCATGGGGATACAAGATGGCCACCACAAGATGGCCAGCAGGGCAGGGCAGTTGTAAGCGATCAGGTCAGCAGGGAAGGGCAGTTGGGAGAAACTAGGCCAGCAAGGGAGGGCAGTTGGGGGTAATCAGGCCTGCAGGGGAGAGTAGTTAGGGGTGATGTGCCAGCAGATGAGGGCAGTTGGGGGTGACCATACCAGCAGGGGAGGGAAGCTGTGGGTAACAAGGCCTCAGGGGAATGGAGTTGGGGGTAACAGGCCTGTAGGGGAGGGCAGTTGGGAGTGACCAGGCCTGCAAGGGAAGACAGTTAGGGGCGACCAGGCTGACAGGGGAGGGCAATTAGGGGTGATCAGGCTGGCGGAGGAGGGCAGTTAGGGGCAATCGAGCTGGCAGGGGAGCAGTTAAGCATGAATCAGGCTGTCAGGGATTGGTTAGGCGGTGATCAGGCTAGAAGGCAAAGTGATTAGGGGCAATCAGGCAGGCAAGCAAGCGAGCAGTTGGGAGCCAGCATTCCTGGATTGTGAGAGGGATGACATCCCTATAGAGGTCCCAGAGTGGAGAGGGTGCAGGCTGGGCTGAGAGACACCTACTAAGCATATAAATGTGTACAGAAATATACAGTTATTTTCTTTGTCCTTGTATTGGTTTACCTAGAGAGAGCCATATCAAAACTACTTTCTGAATCTTTCTTTTTACTTACCTATACTATATGACAACACTTGCTAAATTGGTATTGTAATGATGGCATAATATTCCAGTCATAGATTTTCCATAATTAATTTATTCCCTTATTAATGGACATTAACTTTCTTTCTAATCGATTACATGATGGTTTAATGGTGACAAATGCTCCAATACCACATTGTTATAATTTCCTTCTATTTAAGTTTTCAAGCCTTTTCCACATTTTTATTTCTATTTAAATATTCCTATGAGTATTTACACATGATCATATAGTTCACATATCTCTAATTCTTTTTTAAGGATAAATTCTTAGATATGAATTTTGCTGGGTAAGAGACACTAACTTTTTAAGAAATCTTACAAAATACTGCCAAATTTCTTTCCAGAAAAGTAGAATCTCCCCCCACACACACACACACACACAGAGTATATGAGAGTGCCAAGATCACACTGCACTTTGGTGTAGGTACTCATGTGAGCATTACCTAAAGCAATTATGCAGCTTTAAAGGAAGTGGCCTTATAACCCTAATGGAGCTCTAGTTCTGATGTACCTGAATTGATGTGAACAAAGCCATCAGGCCAGACTGGCTAGGATTCCTGTGATCTAATTTTCTATCGCCCTGGTTACCTTTCATCAATAAATGTCCAGAAAAGTAACCAAGGCACTGGTATCATATTTCATTGGATGGTAACAAATCCTCATTGAAAAATCAACGTTTGTCCAACTTAAAGACTTTTCCCCATTTTCCAACATCTTTCTAATCTGTAACGGGCATTTTCTTTCTAAGTACCTAGACTGAAATAATATATGTGCACTTCAGTGACAAACAACATTATTGGGTGTCAATTTATAACCGCTGGCTTTCAGGAGAAAGACAATTATGATTCCTAGTAACCACTATCCCATAGGTTTTTGCTTAAAGGGCATCTGTGTTTCAGCCTTCACCTTCTAACTGATACCCGTATATAGTTTTCCACCAGGCCAATGATGGGACCCTGGCTATGTGCCTTCTCTGGACCTTGGGCATCAGGAAGTTGCTAAACCTCCTTAAAAGGCAGCACCCTGGATGAACTCTGTAGAAAAAGTTATCTTTTAAAGACCGTTGCGTGGAGTTAACTGGCAGTTATTCAGAAAACAAGATAAACCTCATTGAGTTAGGCACTTGGAACTTTCAGATCATTTTTCAGTCTGTGCTTCCAAAATCAGGAGATCTGGGACAATTTTCTTTCCTGTGTCAAATACTATTACGCCTAAAGGAAACAAGACACATTTGCATATGTAACGTAATTCCTAAATTGAAGAGAAAAAAAAAGTTCTTTAATAATTGCAATCTAGTTTTAGACGATTCCTGTTTTTGAGAAAATGCAATTTGGTGATTATCAGAGCAATTAGCTCCAGGATAAGCGTGATAATATTGCATTTGGCTAGACCAGTTACAAGGTCATCAGGGAATAAAGCTAATCATGCTTCAGACAAGTCCACTATTCAGACATGGATGATCTTTCACATCAATAGATGACATCATGATAGGCCTCATTTAAAAAGAGTAATAGCTTAGTGAAAACCATGTGCATTCCTGCTATATTATTTGCATTGTACTAATTTAATCGCAACCATTAATTGCTGGTGCTGACATTTCAGCCAGACTGAGCGCAAGAAGATGACATATGCATGAGCTCAATGCATCACATCAAGATGACTACTTGGGTTGTATTCAGAAGAGTTGAAATAACTTCATATTATCCACTACTCCAGAGTCATATAAAAACAGGCAAGGTAGAAGTTATCTGGAAAATACGTTTTTTGAATGCATAAGGGGAAATATTAATATATACAAAGTTTATAAGTTGCTTTCATTTCCATTTCTCAAGCATCTCTCTTTGCCAGGTAATGAACTAGGCTTGAAGGATGCCCACGTGAATAAGATACAGTAACTCGTTTCTCTGATCTAGTTTAAAGCTAACCCCTGAATGCAGGAATAGTGAGGGTTAAGATTCTTTCACAAAGGCTGAAAAGAGGTTAAATGTCATTAAATGAGTAGGCCAAGTCACAGAATACTAAGCAAGGGTCTTAGACTCCACATCCAAGCATTGACATTAAGTCCAGTAGGCTTTGTACCATCTCTTTCTTATTGTCTTACAAATGATGCTCTTTCTTTATGAGTCAATCCCAATTGGTGTGATCATAGTCTTAAAAACAGCTTCACCAAGTATTCTTTCCATAATTATTGATGATTTTTCTACACATTCATTTATATGTGTGTGTGTATGTCTATATATGTGTATGTACTGTGTGTACTTCTGTATAATTCTACATGATGCTAATACAGTTGTTTGGAGAGTAAATAATTCTGCTACCTGTGTGTTTAGTCTATTTGAAGACAAATAATCAAATTGATTATATTTTGTATTAAATTTATAATTCTTTTAGTGAATATATGTATGCTAAGAGGTAACTCTAGGCTACATAATAAGGCTTATTTTTTTAAACAAGTATATTTAAATCAAAACAGTATTTTCTTTCAAAGAAAGGACTATCAAATGCTGTATCACTGTGTGCCATGTCATTACTCAAAATATTGTTAATTAATGTTTTATTTCTAGTTTTTCTCACATTATCTTACATTTGTGTAATTTTTCTGTTTTTTATTTTTACAAAGTCTTCTTTTTTTAAGTACCCTATTTTCCAGCTTATAAGATGACTGAGCGTATAAGACGACCCCCAACTTTTTCAGTTAAAATATAGAGTTTGGGATGTACTCGCCCGATAAGATGACACCCAGCGTATAAGACACCTCTGACTTTTGAGATTTTCCTGAGTTAAAAAGTCATCTTATACCCAGGAAAATTCGGTAATGATCTCATTTAATTCTCACCAGAATTTCTTCAAGTAAGTTTAAGACAGGTGTAAATTTCTTGTTTTATAAAAACTAAGAAATTAAGGATTAGAGAATTTAAGCAACTTGCCCAAGATCACATAACATATAAAATAATATAAATAATGATATTCTTTTAGGTTTTCTAACTGCAATTCTGAGGCTCTAAATCATAAAAATTAAAACTTTAGAACTAGAACAAACTTGGGTCAGTTTCTAGTTACTCCTTTTCCCAGCTATGTATTCTGTTCATTTTTTCACTTGTAGAAAGAAAATGAAAACAACTTCACAAATTTACTACAAGAATTAAATGAGATACTACATATACCCTGGCTTATAAAATAAATAGTCTTAAATAAATAGCAGATGTCATAATTATAGAAGTGAGATACTTTTTTTAACTAAGTCACCCTAAACTCAGAGCCTTATAATCACACTACAATTTGTCCCCAAACTCACCTTATTGACTATTTGGAGTAAAATATGTTTTACCTACTTCAGAAATTATATCCACTGTCCAAATTATAAAAATCATGCAATCATCAATGATGACATTTAAAAAGACATTGAAAGATCCAAAGGCATTCAATGCATTGATTGATTATTGATACTTTGTTATACAGGGAGAATGTGATAAATTATTTTTTAATCTTTTCCTATGTTCTGTTTCTTTTACTGAATGTTATTATTTTCACAATTTGACTTTGTTAGAATAAAAATAAGCTCTTTAAATTTCTCAACAAATTGAGAAAGTGTCTGTGGTTCCAAGAGCATTTTGTAGCCGTAATTTAAAAAGAGACAACTTGAAATTATTTCACAGTAACTTTTTATTCTGTGGATTTTCTCTATTGACTGCCTCACTTTTCCAACTTTTAAGCCTTCTATGACTGGGCCTTGGTAACTCTCCATTGTTTGAGTACATTTTCTACTCTTCAAGACTCAAGCACCCAAATAACTAACACCATGGGTCACATTTCCTTTGTACCTCTTATTGCTCCATGCACAACAATATTAGTTGTTCAATAAACATACAGTAAATGAGATCATATAGGAAGGGTAATTTTAAGTGTATTGTAAAAATGTCTCATGGCATATAAAAAAAAAGTTAAAAATCCCTAGCTTCCAATTAACACATATACAATTAAGAGTGACTTCCCCCTTAAAACTCATAAAGCCAGTGCACATTGATCTCTTTGTAATGCGAAGTAGAATTCAAAATAAACAGAGGAAGTTTGCTAGCATGTCCAAAATATGCATAAAATAACCTTATATTGTCTGAGAGCTTAGATCATTTCAGAAAATTAACACAGGTTTAAAAATCCAGAGTACAAAAGAAATTTAACACTAACAAAAAAGAAAGCTGATATTGCATAGGCAGGAATTTTTAGAAAGAAAATGTAAAATGAAACAAAAAAATGTAAGCACACTTAAATGAAGCTGTGATCTCATGTCACAGAAAAAGGCATGAAAAGTACTATCCAAAACCAAAGAAGATGAAAAGTGATGCTGGGTTGATGTTCCTGTGAGCCGTTTACATCATGTCTGTCTTGTAGATAATAAAATGAAGAAATAAATTAATGTTTTTATTTTAAGGACATTTTCAAAGAATAAGAATCTCAGGCATTTCTCATAACAATTTTTTTCTGTATCTCCTAGGGCAAGGGAAACAAATGAGACTACATCCAACTTTTTGCACAAAAGTGAAAACCCACTGACTGAGAACATATTCTCCAATGGTACATCTGATAAGAAATTAATATCCAAAATTTATTAATAACTTACATAATTCAACACCAAAAAAGTGAACATTCCAATTAAAGATTGGTCAAAGGACCTGAATAGACACTTCTCCGAAGATGGCCAATAGACATATGAAAAGATGATCAATGTCACTAATTATCAGAGAAATGCAAATTAAAACCACAATGAAATATCACCTCACACCTGTCACCATGGCTATCATCAATAAATCAACAAGCAAATGGAAAGGATGTAGGAAAAAAGGGAACTCTGGTGCGCTGTTGGTGGGAATGCAGACTGATGCAGCCACTCTGGAAAACAGTATGGAGTTACCTCAAAACATTAAAAATGGAACTGCCTTATTACCCAGTGATTTCAATTCTGGGAATATATCTGAAGAGTCCTGAAACATTAATTTGAAAGAGTATATGCAGCCCTGTGTTCATTGCAACATTATTTACAGCTAGAGGCCCGGTGCATGAAATTTGTGCACAGGAGGGAGGTGTCCCTCAGCTCAGCCTGCACCCTCTCCAATCTAGGACCCTTTAAGGGATGTCCAACTGCCCATTTAGACCTGATCCCACCAGGGACATTCCTCTCACAATCCAAACAGCTAGATCCCAACTCCTCGCCTGCCTGCCTTCCTGATTGCCCAGCAGCCAGCCAGGGTCAAGTGAGTGTCTAAATAAGACTTTTTAATAGCTAATTGTGGGTTTCCACAGATTGAGCTGCCTTGCTACACCCACTCTGCTTCCTAGCCCCTTCATTTTGTGAGGCTCCATTTTATCACAGACCTGACCCATGAAACAATTGAAAATACTGTCTGCCCTTTGACCTCAATCAATTAGTAAAAACATGTGATGTCACCAGGCCAACCTGTAATCTAGAAGGATGTTTCTGAGCTAGAGGAATGAGAATAATCACTATTCCTTCCAGTAACAGCAACAACTGGTTGACGAACCAGATTCCTCTGCAGATTTCAAGTGAGAGCAGATTTTTCCTCTCAGTTTTGTATTTCAAAAATAAATAAATAGGCAAAATGACACTATAACTATAGACTCCTGTAAAATTTAGATTCCCCTGAATATAAGATCCTACTCACAAATGAAAATCAGTAGCCGCCTCTACTTCCTCTACTTCTGACATTTTTCATGAAGGCCCAAAAAATCTAAGGCACTGGATTGTCATGCTTTGACAATTGCTCATTAAGATCATGGGCTCCAGGAAGTCTAAACAAAATAAAACTCTGGTATTTAAGATGGATGCAAATTAACTGCCTCTGAAACTTACTTACAAACGGCCAACCTATTTGGTTGCAGTGTTCAGATCATGTAGGAAAAAGCAGGCCTAGCGAGGGTGAGCCAGGTAGAGTGTGAAGGAAATCCAGAGAGTCTTCACTGCTGTCACCTTGGTAAAGAACTTTTGACCTAACAGGAGCATTTGCTGGTAATGGATTTCTGGGAAATTAGAATCAGTAGGAAAGAGAAAGGTGTATAGAAGGAAGATGGATCCAAAAACAGTTATATGCAAAAATCACGATGGGCTAAAGTGGGAAAACAGAAAGGAAGGCAACAAGAGAGGGATATCCAGAGACTCAGGAATGCAAGGGCCTGAGTAAGGAAAGGGATGCACTTATGGTGCACAGATCATTAGCTAGTGAGGATGCTCACAGCCATTCGAGATGGCCATTGCAAATGACTGAGTTTATAGAACATCCAGGAGAGACTCAGCTGCCTTCAGCCCATTATCTGAAAGCAGAAAACAAACTACCATGAATAAACTACTGAAAACTAGATTTTCTTAAACAGTGAGGGGAAATACTGCATAGTTGTATCAGAGATATATTAAAATCAGAATGTCAATCAAATGTTCCGTCATTTGGGGAAAAAGCCATCTTGTTTGAGGAATAGATCAGTTTAGTAAACTTCCAACTTTTTACTTGCCATTTATCTTTTGGGTGTATTGCAGCCATGGGACTATTACAGCTATGAGACCAGCACAGAGTGAAGCTACCTGTTAGCAAGTCCCCAGGTTATCTCTTCCTCTGACATTTCAGACTGTTACTACCCCAGGTGCAGGAATGCGCCATTGCTCACAAATGGTAATTCCTCTCTACCATCTGTTAAAGATGAGACATACTCCATCTAACTCACTCTCTGGTTTTCTGCCTTTAAAATTGGGCCATGAGTAAAATACATGAAGAAATACCATTTCTCAACTTCAGGAGAATTATAGACAGTAAAACACTGGACATATTATCTCCAAATAGAGTTCATCGAAGTTATACAGTCTAAGGTATAAACTCAAAATCCTATATTGTATTTGAAAAATGTATAATGATAGCTGTATGCCATGATAGATTTAATTGACTTCGTCTCTTACCTTTTCCATGGCAAATAACGTGTTAATACTAAGCAAAGACTTTTATCTCTTTAAAAAAAACTTTATTATAAACCTGTCAAAAATAGAACATCATGCCAAAACTGGTTTGGCTCAGTGGATAGAGCGTCGGCCTGAGGACTGAAGGGTCCTGGGTTCAATTCCAGTCAAGGGCATGTACCTTGGTTGTGGGCACATCCCCAGTGGGGGGCGTGCAGTAGGCGCTGATCAATGTCTCTCTCTCATCAGTGTTTCTAACTCTCTATCCCTCTTCCTTCTTCTCTGTAAAAAATCAATAAAATATCTTTTTTTTAAATAGAACATCATATTTCATGCATAGAGGGCCATGTTTAGGTCAACCACAAAACTAAAACTATAATTTTTTTAGAAAATTTATAATCGGATTCTTACTAGATTCAACTGAAATATAGTTCTTATTTTACTGATCTTGTACATAACTAGCTTGAGATCAGAATTTGTAATATTATTAATTTTGTGAAAATTATCTGGTTATGTTAATAATCTTACGCATTTTATTCACAGTATTCCTGTTATCCTCTTAAAATATATTATCATTTCTTTTTACATAGGAATGTATCTATGACTATACAAATTAAAACATTAAGATATTTCTTTCTTATTGAACAAAAAAATATTTTTTTTTAACTTTCAGTTTTTAAATAGTGTCTTTGTTTGGAGGCCTTCTGGTTCTGACCCAACAAGAGAACTCAGCTGCTAGGTACTAAAAAGGAAACAAAGTTTTACTCCAATGTGTTTTTCCTGACTCGGTTCAGATAAACACAATTCTTAACAAAGGCACTGACATCCCATAAACAATGAGAGGTTGTCTTAGAAACCTATTAAATTTCAAATTTGCTTGACCATCCTGAAGGATATATATGTGATGAGCTCCAAAACATTATCTCCTTAACGATTTCTCTCTCTCTGCAGTAAAATCGAAGCACTCCGAAAGCTGAAGCCACTGACGCACAGCAGTCAAATAAAACAATCACAGGCAATTCAGGTTTCTGTGAGGTCCTCCACAAAGCCAAAAAACTTTCATCGGAGCAGAGGTCTGGGTAGGAGCATGTTTTGCTTAATACCTTTGTGGTTAATAATATGCCTTAATAAAATTCTCCAAAAGTATTTCTCCAGAATTAAGAAATCTAAGTAAAAGAGGCAAAAGTTGGGTTGCAAGTTGACCATTACATCACTCATTTCTCTATTGTTAGGTGAATGTTTCTTGACATCATTAATGTACAAATGCACTTTTACAAGATGTAAGTTGAATATAATTGATATGTTAAACCCAGAAATACTCATATTTGAATGTGTATACACAAAATGAGAGATGACTGGATAATTTTCTTAATTCAAAAACTAATGAGAAGGTAATACTCAAGGTAAAATATTTCTCTGGATTATTTTGAATGTGTTAAAATTACCAGATGTCACATCTATTTCAATTTGCCTGTGTTAAAAAAAAGAAAGCCAATGGCGACATTCACATTTTCAAATCAATAAACTATTTGAAATTTCCTAGGGAGTGATATACTTTTCTAAATGCCTAAATAGTTCTTGTTTGTGTAACCAATAAGAAAAAATCTAAACCATATACATTTATATTTAAGATACAAAGGAGGTACCTAGGTGGATGATAGATGAAAGATAGGTAGATGATAAATAGATGATAGATAGATAGATAGATAGATAGATAGATAGATAGATAGATAGATAGGAGTTAGAAAACTACAAAACATAATAAAGTAAAACTTGGTAATTACCACAAATTCAGTAACTGCAAACCAGTAAATTATATAATGGATGACCCCAAAATAGAAATTTATATGACCCACTGTGAGTAATCTAGTATCCTCAACTTAATGGCTCAATCTCAACACTTTCTGTCTTCTTATAATTGATCAACTAAAGTGTGACTTGACTTTAATTGTTTAATCCAGAATAATTCATCTGAGATCCCTGAAGTGTTCAACACACAGGTGGTACATACAATGGTCATAGGATTTTAAAAAGCAATACCAGGGATCCCTCCTCTTAGCCTGAAGAGACAAGGAAACTCCCACTCACTCTAAGACCTTACAAAAACAAATAAAATAAAATAAAATAAAATAAAATAATAAAATAAATTTTAAATTTTTACAGCCATTCCCTTCGGTGGGACAGTTGTTAGTCAAATCAGAGAAATCAGGATAATCAGTAGACCCTATTTCACTGGGAGGGAAGGGGCTCAGGGTTGGGAGTTGTTATGCCTTTAAAACAGTAGTCCCTCAAACTTCACTTTCTTCTTAAAGAAACTCTAAGAGAGTCTCTAAGAGAACAACTTTTCCTAGTCTCAGTGGAAGAAACCCCAGCCATTCTCCTTCAATTCCTTACATATGCCTTCAAACATATTCCTGGCATTTCTGGGTAGGCTCTTAGCTATCCACTAAATAAAGCACATTGGCACTATCCAATGCACAAAGTCTGCAATGACATTCACAAAAGGCTATCATGTTATTTTTGCAGAAATATTTCACAAATGCTAAACAATATTTTTATTTCTAGTTGGTTAAACTGTTTCACCTTGCATTTGCATTGTAATATTTTAGATCTCTCAAATTACATGTGATTACTTTTCATCATAGTACCTGTATATCCTGGAATAGCTCATGGGAATAGGAGGTAGGATTTGAGGCTCAATGCCTAAAACTCACCTGCCTCCTACAGGGTCTCAACCAAGGGTTATCATGAATAGCCCAACTACAGAGCAGACCAAGTTTGACAGACCCACAGCCTTCTGGGGAAAAAAATAATATAGAGAGGGAAAGCAAGGTGACCAGATGAGCCCCAAAAGACCCTAACCTGGCCTTTTTTGTAGATGAAGATTGCAACTATGGGTTAACAAATTAATGTTTAAAAGAGATGATTATAAGCATCTAAGTTGCTTATAAAACAATATACTGTATGTGGTGAGTTGGTTATTGAGATTATTTTGTCAAGTCACAGCTGGTTCACGATCAAAAAAGTTCTCATTTTTAGCCAAGCCCTCACTCTCAGAGTATAAAATGTCTACACAAGCATGTTTTGTGCAGTTGAGAGCATCATGGGTGATTCAACTTTTGTGAAGGAAAATGCCAATTCATTTTCAATATCAGCAAATTCCTGTGCAGGTTAGAATGGTCTCTAAACAAATTATAATAACCAAGCTCGTTTTTAGAGTCAGACGCTTTCTCTGTAATAACTATGTTGGGAGATCTGAATGCCTCTTTTGGAAGTTTGCATTTCAATGGAAAAATTCAAGTTCTTATTTAAGACATAGCCTTGTTGCCGACCATGTTTGCATATAACTTAGATAACATCATGGTTCAGGCTGTCAGCGTAAACAGCACATAGCAAACGGATGATGCGAGGGTACAGAGACGTGCAGAAAGGCACAGGCTGACGGAAAGGTGGGAACAGGCAGTGAGGGCCTCGAAAAACATTTTTCATGAACACAAAAATTTTGGACAGAAACAAAGTCATTTGTCTTTCTTAAATATAGGGGGGAAAAGAGTATCTGTTTTATGTTATTTTCCTCACCAAATCTATTCATACTTTGTGATGTAGCTCTGGTATGGGAGTCATCCTTACATAAATTAAAATAAATTTAATCTATTGAACTTCATCCTGGTTTATAATGTTGTATTATTTTTCTAGAAAAAAATTATTAACAAGATGCTCAATTCAGCAAATGGGATCAACAAGTCAAGTATGCATGTATTCTATTGTGTACTAGACTTTTCATGGCTGTAGTAGATTAGAAAGATGGAATTATACAATATTATAGAAGAGCAACTTCCCACAAGTAACTATTACAGTTTAATTCAGAGGAAAAGAAATAAGTGAGAAAAAGTGTGCAGAATAGTTCAACATAAAGCAGATAAGAAGGCCCCGAGGATGCACCAAAGACAGAGCGAGGTTCCTTCATTCTTCAACATGGGAAAATTCATTCTAGGTTGTCTACTTAGGTGGTTCAATTGGTTTGCTATTGCAGCTATAACAGATCTCTACAAACTTAATGGCTTATCCCCACACAAATTTACTATTTTGTAGTTCTGGAAATCAAAGGTCCAGAACGGGTTTCACTGGGATTAAATCAAGATGTTAGTGGGACTGATTCCTTCCGAAGGCCCTGAGAGAGAATGTTCCCTTTCTTTTTCCAGCTTTTGGAAGAAATCTGCATTCCTGGAATCTGAATCCCTTCCTCCATCTTCAAACCCTGCATCAGCATGGCAACATCTTCCAGTCCCTAACTGGGACCTCCTGTCTCCCCCTTGTCAGTTCCCTAGTGATTACATTCCGGCCAACTACACAATCCAATCTCCTTATCTCAGGGTTCTTAGCTCACTTACATCTGCAAATTCCCTTTCCTTATATAAAATGCTATATTCATATGTGTTGCAGATGGGTCTATGAATATCTTTGGAGTCAAACATATTATACTCCTACTACAAGTGTGGATTCGCTTTTTTATTTGATTAAAGAAATTGACTTAATTCTGTACTATACTACACATGTATACACACATATACGTATATTCACATACACAAACTTACTCATCTACGTATATACAACCACAGAAAGTATTTTTATTTATTTTGCAAGCACCAATCTGAGGTGCGACCCAACAGCAACAAGAAATTTTGCTTTTGTGGAAAGCATGGCTTAGTGGAGTGTTCTAAAACTATGATCAAGGCCCACAGGTTGAGGGTCTTCCTTACAGTCAATACAGGGATTTAAACATAGAAGAAAGTAAACACTGTTCACTCTGAGCAACTTTGGTTCTACCTTTTCTATAGATCACAGAGTTACAGTTCCTTTGGAGAGGCAGTATCACTCAGGGGCTGAGCATACAGGCTGTGGAGGCAGCCCAGTTCGACAACTTACTAATTATGTGACCTTGGAAGAGTTAACCTCTCTGTACTTCCATTTCCTCATCTGTAAAACACTCACAACAATAGCACCTATTTCAAAAAGTTATTGCATTATTATAGGGAAAGTATATGACACAAATAATCAGCTCAGTAGAAGAAATTCTGTTATTGTTATCTTTCTTATTTTTTAATATTTTTATTGATTTCAGAAAGAAAGGGAGAGGGAGAGAGAAATAGAAACAACAATAATGAGAGAGAATCATTGCCTCCTGCATGCTCCACATGTGGGATCAAGCCCACAAGCTGGGCATGTGCCCTGACTGGGAATCTAACTGCAATTTGAACCATGACTTCCTGATTCATAGATCAATGCTCAACCACGCCATGCAGGCATCTTTCTTATTTTAATGTTGAATGATCAATGGCTTCTTTAACATTGCCTCAACTTTAAAACTAGTGGATTTACTAGGGCTGTGGTCACTACTACTTAATGGTATTTATTCCCAGATGGTAGTGGGGGAAATCTTAGTTTTAAAATAATCTCCCAAAATAAAATAAAATAAAATATTCTCCCAATTTTGAATCTACTGAGCATGTTGCCACTAAAGTGAATAATAACCAACCTTTAGGAAAAATAACGGTTTTTTTACAGGAAAAACACTCATGTAGATAATGCATTTTAATTTAGACATTTTTTCACAGTCAGAATGAAATTAAGTTGTGGTAATATCCAGCCTGGGGTTAACACGTGGTAAGAGGTGTGAGATGGGACAAACTTAGGGGGATTGTGTGCAGAAAAAGTGGACGCTCAGCCACAGCGAGCCCAGCTAGCCTGGTGATCAATCAGCACACAAGTCAAATGAAGAATGAAAATCCTCACAGAAGTGGTAGTTCTACCTGAGTTTGACCTCTCAGGGGACATAGAAGAATTATTTGAAATCACTTAAGGCATTTACAAGCAGACTCAGTCAAAGGTGACATGGTTTTAGGAAATAATTTGGTACTGTGGGTGAGAGAAATCCCAAAGTGTTTTCTGACCCCAGTCAAAATTTTGAATTTTATTTAAAGCTAGATATCTGTGGCACACATCCAAACAGATATAAACTCTAGAAAGAAATAAAATTCAAAAATATGTTTGCCTTATTGACACAGCACCCAGTGAGGGAACTTCTTCCTTCAACAAAGCCCTTTTAGACATGAGAATAGCCTATAAAAACAATGCATGAATATAAGATCTGCATGCTTGGATAGGAATATTTTACTCTAACCTTGCGTAAAAACTTGGGTAAAAGTGGGTCACTCTATTTGCTATTCATTGCTGAATAACAAGTTACCCCAAATTTAGTGGCTTAAATAAACAATATTTATTATCTCAGAGTTTCTAGGGATCAAGAATTTGGAAGCAAATTAGTTAGGTGGTCTCCAGTCTGTAATCAAGGTTGTTGACTGGAGCTTCAGTCATGACCAGGCTCAACTGAAGAATAATTCACTCCCAGGTTCATTCCCAAAGCAGATGGGAGGACTTAGGACAGTGGTTCTCAACATGTGGGTCGCGACCCCTTTGGGGGTCAAACGACTCTTTCACAGGGGTCGCCTAAGACCATGGGAAAACACGTATTTCCCATGGTCTTAGGAACCAACACACCACTCCTCGGTGTAGCAAAGTGTAGCAATGTAGTTTACTGTTGTCATATGAAGACTGTTACCCATGCTACACCACGATTCAAGACAAAATTTCATTTATTTGTAATTAGAAATAAATATTTCACAATATATAGTTACATATTGTTTTTGTGATTAATCACTATGCTTTAATTATGTTCAATTCATAACAATGAAAATACATCCTGCATATCAGATATTTACATTACAGTTCACAACAGTAGCAAAATTACAGTTATAAAGTAGCAAAGGAAATAATTTTATGGTTGGGGGTCACCACCACATGAGGAGTTGTCTTAAAGGGTCAAGGCATTAGGAAGGTTGAGAACCACTGACTTAGGAGATTTGCTATGAACTCTCTCTCCTGAGCTTCTCAGCAAGGCTGCCCCATGTCCTGAGTATTGATTTCCACCACAGTGAGCAATCCAAGAGGCAAGGTGGAAGTTAGGTATTTTTATAGCCTAATCTCAGAAGTGACATCCCATCTCTCCTGTCATTTTCTATTACTTATTAGCAAAACAATAGATCCCAGCTCATATGTAGTGAGTCGGGATCCACAAAGGTATAAATAACAGGAAGTGAAGCATATCAGGCACCTTCTTTGTAGCTATGTACCACAGTGACCCTGAAAAAATAAAAAAAAAATAAAAACCTCTCCTAAATTCATTTTCTTGGGTGCTCAGTCTTTGGTATTTTTTATAGATTAATGTTTGTGTCTATCAACGCTAAACTCAGGCACTAGTTAAGGTGATGAGAACAGATTTTAATCCATAATATACTATTGCAATAGGGTATAAAGATTTTTGTGGACTAAACTCAACTTTGATTTGTACAGAAGTGACTGGGTGTTTTAAAGGGAGAATGAAGGAATAGGGAGGGGAGAGGAAAAGGTCAGTAGAGGGAAGTGAAAATTGACAAAGATTTGATCACTGTTAATTAATGCCAATTAGACCAATTGTGTCTAATAGCTGGCAATTATCAAAGTTATGATCCTATCGTCCCACAGAGACTAGAAGACAGAGATCCTATTCTTGCTGATGATTACATTTTAAATAAACGGCTTTCAGGTCCTTGAGAAAAACACCACTACTGGCAGGAGATACATGTACATCTCAAAGGGACAGAGGAAGGCTCACAATTGTAAGCCCTTTTTAGTATATGTTCCAAGACAGGCTGGTCATGGGCCTCTGTCTGGTGCTGATTGGAACAAACAGTAAGAACAGGCAGTCTTGAGCTTTCTCAGGCAGATACTCTAGGAATGTGGCCTTGAGCTACATTAGTGTTTAAGTCAGTGACTCTCAACCTTTCTAATGCCGCGACCCTTTAATACAGTTCCTCATGTTGTGTCCACCCCCCACCATAAAATGATTTTCTTTGCTACTTCATAACTGTCATTTTGCTACTGTTATGAATCATAATGTAAGTATCTGTGTTTTCCGATGGTCTTAGGAGACCCTGCTAGCGGTTCTCAACCTGTAGAGTCTAAGACCATCGGAAAACACAGATATTTATATTACGATTTATTAACAGTAGCAAAATGACAGTTATGAAGTCGCAAGGAAAATAATTTGATGGTTGGGGTCACCACAACATGAGGAACTGTATTAAAGGGTTGCGGCATTAGGAAGGTTGAGAACCACTGGTTTGTCTTTTCAGGCATGGAGTGGGGTGGGGGGACAAAATCATTGGTTGAGGCCTAGTCCAAAAGAGGGATCAGAGGAGCCTGGATAAGGAGAGAACCTTGTCATGCTCATGTTACAAGATTTTAAAGCCATTCAATCTTTATAAAGATGTGATGACCAATGAAGAAATATGCTCAGTACCTGAGTCAGTACTGGTGAAAACAGAACATCATTTTTTTTTTTATGTTACTCAGTTTTCCCCTGGGGACTGGCATCCTTGAGCTAATTTACTAATATCAGATTCTTCCTCCCTCCTGAACTTGCTGTCCTGGGCCTCTCTGCCTCCTGGCCCCCCAAATGTGAAATCAGTCCATCTGCCAACTTGGCCAGAGGGAGGATCCAGCTGGCTCTGCCCACGGTTCTCTGCACCAGGGAGAACCCAGAGCACAGCCTCCCCTAAGGCGGTTGCCAGGTCTCAGCGAAGCAGCCAGAAATCGGAAAATTTCCAGAGCTGGACAGCTATGCTAGACATCTGTGTTCCTGAGCCGGGAACCCTCTCTCCGCATTCCAAACCCCTGGGGCCAACTCTCGCTACAAGATGGAGCTCCCACTTTCCATTTTCAGTCACCTTCTGCAACGTTTGCCATGTTCGGGGCTGGCCCGTTATAATGGAAAGAAGCAGCTTGGGTTAGGATCAACGTTTTCTAGCATCCATCGTTCGGGGCATTTTCCAAAGCAGAAGGTTCTTATTAAAAACAGCCCAGTAAGATTCTGGATTTTCCAGCTCTCGGTTCCACACAACTGAACAAGAGCACATGTGGGGAAACGGATTTATAAAATAGCTGAAGTACTACGTGATGGAATAAAATGCAGTGGCATCATCATGAGCATTTCTGTTGGTTTTGGTGTTGATTTTTCTAATATTTTGTATGACATGTCTCACAAAGAGCTGAGTCGGGATTTTTTTTTTTATTATTTATTTTCTATTTAAGCTCATTGAGTGCTTACAGTAAACAGTCTTTCGGGGAAATTTAAGTTTTTAGTAACTCCTTATATGAACTTTGGAACAAAATTATTACGCACTATAACAGTGGTTCTCAACCTTTCTAATGCTGCGACCCTTTAATACAGTTCCTCATGTTGTGGTGACCCCCAACCATACTTCATAATTGTAATTTTGCTCTTGATATGAATTATAATGTAAATACCTGTGTTTTTTGATGGTCTTAGGCGACTCCTGTGAAAGTGTCGTTCGACCCCCAAAGGGGTCGCGACCCACAGGTTGAGAACCACTGCACTCCAACAATGATGTCACTGTTGGGGCAATATGCCTTACAGATCACGTGAGGCATGTTTTCAGGTGTCTCTGAGCTTCAATTCACACATCTTTGAATTCCTACTCATATTACCCTCCTCTCTAAGTATGATCATGAGAAGAAAGTTAAATAACGTGCATGAAAGCATAATGTCTATTATATAACAAATACAAAATTAACATTTGTTTCCCTTGGAAATATTATTAATTTTTTTTAGTTCTAGATGTTTCTTTAGGAGAAATAGTTCTTTGCATGCCTTGATCTTCAAACTCTTATCCCAAGACAACTGTGTAACCGAAAATGTGAATTTTGTCCCTTTGGGGAGGGGAAGAGAAGGGAGGAGTGAGTTGCTTCTCTTTGTGTCTTTCGTTCAGGGAATGATTTGGCTGAAAATTACCATTTTTCATTGTGTGTTTCCCACAGAAACTAGCAGGAAAAATAATTCATTTATGTCTTCCATATGATGAGATTTGATGTTTCCTTTTTAAGAAGTTTTAAATGCCTGTTCTTTGCAAGTTGCCATTAATCCTTTTTACTCTCCTTTTTCTTGGCACTGATTTATATTAGCAGAATCTCCGAATACGTCAGAGCAAGGAGGAAACTTTTCAATCAACCAAATGTGTGCGGACACTCACTTCAGGCACAACATGGTGTTAAATTGAATGAGTGATGAGCTTCGGATGAAAAGAGAAGAGGAGCAAAAATATTTTAAGGAGCTGAGCAGTAGTGCATAAGCGGAAAGGCCAAATACGTATTCCAAGACCAAGATTAGGCCACTTGGCTGAAACACATGGTGTATGTTTAAGAGAGAATGACAATATGCTTCCTCAGTTCGCTAGCAACTCCGTTAGCCATTCACTGCCAGCCAAGAGATCTGCCAGATTTCTCAAATGACTTTTCTATGCCCATTACATCTATTTCCTCCCCACCTACTTCCCCCTGCGCCCCTGAAATTGGCTTTTCTGTTTTCAACAATGCACCAAGGTTGTGCTCATAAAGGTCACCAACGACTTCATGATTGCCCCACTGGGTGACGCCTCGGTTTCTATTCTACAGGACTCCTTGGGTGTGCTTCACCCTTTTTCCTGACAGCCCTGTACCTTGCCTTCCATGACACAGTCTTAACCATCTTCTATCCTGGCTTCTTTCTGCTTCTGGGTAATTCCTACTTTTTTTTTCTGGTTTTCTTCTTCAGAAATGTCTTTGCATAACTTTACATGGAAGGTGTGTCTTTCAGATCTTTTCTCCACGTACTTTGTGCCTTAGAATGCAACCATTCTCCACGCCTTAACCATCACTTATTACATAACGAATGTTGATTGTAACCATATCCTATCAAACACTGCTTCTGTGCTGACAGGTCCCAAGATCTCTCTCTGGCTCATTCCCCCACTGATGTGTTTTGTCCTTCCTGCAGTCCTTTTAGCCCCACTATCTCTTCCATCATCATTCAACATTCTCACACTTGCCTGCTGCTCTTAATTCTCTGACCTACGTACAGTTCTTAATTTCTATTAAAAATAAAAAAGCAAGACACAACATTCTCGCTAGTCCATCTTCTCTCTATTGCCCAGATTCTGTTGCATGCGCTCCCCTCCACCTGGAATGGCCTTCCTCCTTCTGGACAGCTCCTTAACACCTGCTCGAGTAAGGCTCAGCTCAGGTTGCTTAATATGGATGTCCACTTCTGCATGCAAAGGCACATGTCCTTCTTCCTTCTACATTAATCATTGATTTTGGAATTCCCAGTCTCCCCTTTCAAGTTGTGGATACTTTAAAAAGACAATAATTGTTTGCCTAGTTTCTCTGCCTCCAAAGCTAGAATAACTTCTGACCCATCATACAGAATCAAAACCTCTTTTCCAATGGAAAAAAAAGAAGAAGAAGAAGAAAAAGAAGAAGAAAACAAGTCAGTAGCCCCGTCTATCTCCCTTACATGTTTTCTAATTTTGTGTGTGTGACTGTTTCCTTGGCATGCCCACTTCTAATAATCTCAAGTCCAATGCTTTCAATACTTAAATCAGTACCTCCCCTCACAATGGGGGACTCCGCCTTAAAGTTTATTTTCTGAGAGTTTCCCATTAAGGCAGGATTTTCTGCCCCAACAGGCTACAAACTTCTTGACCGCCAGGGTCATTTACCCCAGCATTCAATAATAATTAATCCGCACAGGCACACACTTTTGATTAACTGCCTAGCTAAATGACTTGTTAAATAGTAAACACCAAAACTGAAAAATGTAACTTGAGGCCAATTGGTAAAGAACTCAAACCAAATGTTTGCTCTGCCTAGAACGCCTTCTACTTGGTCTCTGTCAAAATCCTTTTAGTGTCTAATTCCTCCATTCAGCTCCTGAAGTTCTACTTAGTGGGTAGTATTTGCCAGGTGAAGATCTGTCATTAGAGTTGTTTTGAATGTGCTTTTCCCACCCCATCCTTCCTCAGCAGTAAGCTCATGGAGTCACATCTTTCTATTGCTTTCAGAAGAACACCTTGTCCAGAGTAGATATTTATAGCTATTTGGATGAATTAAAACACCAAAGACTGGGTGTTTTAATTCATCTAAAGATGTTTATCAGAGATGTGAGGTTGAAGATCAGGAGCGGTGATTGGATCAACACAGAGCTCCATAGCAACACAGAAGCCCAAAGAACTGACTGTTTATCCCAGAGGGCTTTGCTCTTTTTCAGAAAAGAAGACGATTTTGGGCCTCTCAGTGCCCATTTTTCTGCACTGAAACCATGTCCCGTCATCCATTCCCTAAAGGAGGTACCAGACAAAAAGCTGGCTTCTGCCAAGCCACCTCCAGTCCAGTAACACAACTAAACTGTCGAACAGACATTCAAACTCAAAGGTCCAGGGTAGCTTGCCCTAGCATTTCCTATGAGAACATGTCTGCTTAATAACAATGTAGCAGATGTGATAAGAGCACCAATCACAGAGAAAGCTGGTTCAGCCCATGTTAAAGGTTGATGATCGCTACCAGACTAAACAAATCATTAGAAATATGTCCCCAACTTCAATCTGGATTTTAAAATACTTAAGAATAAATTGAAAACTAAGCTTTAACAAGCACCAAGATAACTAGTACCAAATGATTTGGCTACAACTGTCCTTTGAAAAGATTTTTTTTTGGGGGGGGTGGCGGGGTGGAGAATATGGCATGTCAAAGCAGAAAAAATTTGAGAATAATACAGATTACATTCCTCCTGAAGTGTCCCTTAATTATTTGAAGGAGGTAAATGGGATGAAGTCTACGTATCAATACACGTTAGATACTATTAGACTGCAAATACATAGACATAATTCAGACATCATAGGTATTAACTGATTATAAGTGTTTTAAAGTTCTTTTTCATTTTAAAGGCTAAGAAAGAAGATACTTACTGGGGGGAGAAATAAAACTGACCTATTTCTCTTTTTGCCCAATATCTACAAATGCCTTCACAAAATAGGAATCAAATGCCTTACATCTGGGAAGCAGTAATTTGTAGTTAAGTCTATCCCTCAAGCAAATCTGTATTCCCAACTCTCCTAGAAGATGGCGGAGAGTCAAATTAAATATGAAACTTTTCCAACATTGGGTGGTATTTTTATCATCAAAGAGATATGAAGTAACAATTTTTTTTCATGAAGAATATTTCATTTTCAGACTTCCATTTTTGTCCTCTCCATAACCTGTACAATGTGTTTTTCCTAATGTCATTTTTCCTGGCTGAGAAACACATTAACAAGAATAGAGTTTTAAAAAAAAAAAGTGGAGGTGGGGAGAGCATGAGTGTTATGTCACAAGTGACTTCAAATGGAAGGAAAATACCAATTCCACATTTCATCCTGGAGAGAGAATGGAAATTTAAAGATCATGTGCACTGACTTTCCTTTTGTGCCCATAGGCAACCAAGATTTCTGTGTTTGATTAACCTAGCATTCATCCAACTAAGAAATCATTCCTTCACAGGAAATAATGACTATTCCAACTCAAAACGAGCAGTATGCATTCTTTATCTTTTTTAAAAAATACAGATTTTATTGATTTTTTTACAGAGAGGAAGGGAGAGGGATAGTTAGGAACATCAATTAGCTGCCTCCTGCACACCCCCCACTAGAGATATGCCCGCCACCAAAGTACATGCCCTTGACTGGAATCGAACCTGGGACCCTTGAATTCTCAGGCTGACGCTCTATCCACTGCGCCAAACTGGTTAGGGTGCATTCTTTATCTTTTGCCAAAACTGGATCTCATGAGAACGTGCAATGTTGAGGAATTGCACTGCTGGTTGGTTCTTTCTCCTAACAACCATTTGGGCTGTTTGAATAAAATAACTCTCCTTTATGCTGATTCATATGCATAGATTCTTCCAATTTGCTAGGATTTTTACTTACTAATTTGTTTTCTAGCTTTATTGAGGTCTGATTGACAAAGAAAAGTTATATGCATTTAAGGTGTACAATGTGATGTTTTATATACATTGTGAAATGATTATCACAATCAAATTATCACAAGCCATACAGAGTTACCATTTTGTGTGTATACAGAGAAGACAGGACCTACTCTCTTAGCAAATTTCAAGTATACAATATGTTATTATTAACTATAGTCACCAGCCTGTATATTAGAGCTCCAGAACTTACCTTATATTTCCAACTCCGATCTAATAAGGATTTTTTGTGTGAAATGCTAATCAAAATAGTAATAGTGTTAGAATTCACAAGAATGTATGAAATACTTTCATCAGTTGGGAAAAGGAGGTTAAGATTTTACCAGTTTCTGGTTGGCATCATTTCCTCTTTCTCAGAAGCTGTAGGCCCTGATTTAACTGAATCTCTCTTACTTGGCTCCAATGACTTTGTGCTCTGATAATATGTAACTCCACCCAGTGTTACAGCAATATCCAGAGTAGCAGATACACAATAAATGATGCAGAAAACATGTTCTCCCCTTAGCAAATCCCCTTGTAACCCCTAGCAACACTGGCCAAGAAATCAACTCCCCCAGCTCATATACCTAGGGGCCAAAAGAATTCAGGGTGGGCCTGATGGAAATCACCTCCCAAAACAAGAGATGGGATCTTCTCAGTCTCTTCAGGCTTCTTTCTCTGTGGTTTGCATGGGAACTTGTGTTTGTAATGGAGTTTTGTGTTAATCAGCTCCAGATAGAGACCTTCTCGCCTGTGCTTTCCCAATTCCACAGGACTCTTTTTTCCTAACGTTTATCCAAGTAATGTTTTATGCCTTGATATAATGTTTTTATTGATTTCAGTCTTCTTCCTTAGATTTCAAGTAGCATGAAGGCAGAGGCAATGTTTGTTTGTTGCTGTTTATTGAGGTTTTGGGGGGTTTTTGTCTGTTCTTGGCTTTGATTTGTGGTTGTTTCTTTGGTTGATTGGTTGGTTGATGGTTGGTTGGTTGGTTGGTTGGTTGGTTGGTTGGAAGGTTTGATTTGTTTGTTAGGTTTGCTCACATTGTATGTCATTATACCTAACAATGCCCTACTACATGTTAGATGTTTAAAAATATATGTTTAATTAATGAATGAAATCTTAATATTCTCCCAGAGTTTCTGAGATAACACTCTATCACAATATTCATTTGACCTCTTTTTTTCTTTTTCGGATCCCTAAGCCTTACAGAAGAAATGGTTTTGCTGGATTTAACATATTTCTGCAAACTGGATTTGTCAGCACACTTCCACAACTACCTCCAGCATTATAATGGCCACAGTCCTTGTCTTTCTAGTAAAGAAACCCCTTCCCTTCTACTTTCTCTCCTGCCACAGGGTTTGAATTTCTCTTATATGTTGGGCTTTCTTCCTTACACCAACCTTGTGCTTTGGAAGAAACTATGTGGGAGAAATCGCTCTTTGATCTTCCACGTAATTACATTTTCAGGGTTGTTTTTTTTTTCTTTTCCAAAAAGAAAAGTTTATACCATCTCTAAAATATTTTTTAAAAATGACTTTGTAAGTCTTCCTATTCCCTGCATTTTTGGCCAAAGCTTAGAATATACTGATGAAAGGTCATGGACCCTCAAGTAGCTTAGAGACTACAGACCTGAGCAAAAATGACAATGGAATGCGACAGTGGCTTTTATGCAGTTATGTATAGAGTTCTGTGAGATACATGGAGGAGACACATCCAGATCTAGAGCAAAAACTCAAGGGAAAGGTCACCAGAAGAGGGAGGGGACCTTTTTAGAAATGGTGACTGGAGTGCTAAGTGTGCATTTTCTGAGCAGAAGATAAAGTATATCCTGGGCAGAGAAAAAGTAAGTGTATAAGCAATAGAGAGGAGAGTCTATTCAGATAACAATACTAATTCAGTGGTGTGTGTATGTGGGTGTGGGTGTGTGTGCGTGTGTGTGTCTACGCATGTGGAAGAACTTCGGTAGAGGTGTTATGGAATTAAATATCGAAAGACTGATGTATAAAGGTTAGCAGAGTTCAGCTAAATAAGTTTTACTCTATTCTGTGGGTGATCAAAGAGCTTTTTATATTTAATAGTAAGAAATATTTTTTACATAAAGTGAAGAACTGGTCAGTGTAAAATAAGACTAAAAACGGCAACAGTTGAGGTAGGAGATGACATGAATTTGGTGAGTTGTTATTACAACATGATCAGTGGGGAAGATGTTTTTAGGAGGAATGTTAAGCAGGAATGGATGAAGCATTGAATGGGTGCTGGTTGTAAGACAGAGGGGGGAATTGAGGTAGTGTCTAGGATTACAGGGAAGATGCTAGAAGAGTATATTTGAGGTGAGAGGAAGAGTAGTAATGGGACAACAGGTGGAGATAGCTAGGTAGAAACTGAATATTTTTGTTAGGAACTCAACTGACTGATCTAGATGATGAAACAAATTTCAAACTCATCAGAAACTGAGCACAGCCGAAACCGGTTTGGCTCAGTGGATAGAGCGTTGGCCTGGGGACTGAAAGGTCCCAGGTTTGATTCCGGTCAAGGGCATGTATATTGGTTGCGGGCACATCCCCAGTAGGGGACGTGCAGGAGGTGGCTGATCGATGTCTCTCTCTCATCGATGTTTCTGGCTTTCTGTCCTTTTCCCTTCCTCTCTGTGAAAAATCAATAAAATATATTTTTTTTAAAAAAGAAAGAAAGAAACTGAGCACAGATGAAGATATAGAAAAGGATAAACTTACCCTTGTCGACAAGAAAAGAGAACTAAGGATAAAATGCTGATGAATCCCTATGTTCAAACTGTGCACAGAGGAAAAAGAGCCACAAAGAACACTGAGAAGTGGCCAGAGAAATAGAAAGGAATTCATGTACAAATGGAAGTTAGAGGATGAACTGGTAAACAATACTATTGTCATAAAGTTGGACAAGTAAGAGAACTAAAAAATTAGCATTGCCCGTGGAGGGCATTGATGAGAGTTGTTAGAAAATTTTTAACAGAATAGTGTGGTGCGAGGGCAAAGGGAAATAGTAATGTCCATAGGAGAGAAGAAAGGGAGCCATCTAAACAATAGCTACATAGAGACACTGAGTCTAGGAAGATTTTCATCTTAAAGGTGAAAAAGGAAATCTACCAAGACTATAGATAACATCAATGGAATACAAGAAGTAGAAAATACAGAAAAGATCGAATAATTTTTGGACCCAAGTTCTCCAGGGTTAAAGGGAGGGGGTGGGCAGAGATAGACAGGAAGAGGGAGAAGACAGAGGGTGGTATTAACTGGGACAGGGACGGATGCATCTTTGCTAACATGGAGGGAACCAAGAGACAAGTGCTGCTGAGTGTCCACAAGAGGAGCTAGAAAGTTAAAAGCATCCACTTCCCATCGCCTTTATTTTCTGGTGAAAGCAGAAACAAAGACACTTGGGGACTGGATTGGTGACGGTGTGGAATAACTGTTGAGAAGTTGGAAACGGGGAGGGGGGGGGGTGGGGAGGGATCAATCAAGGCTGGGAAGAGGGTTGTTTTCCACTCACAACTCCTGACACTAGATGACCCTGAAGCAGTGTGATGACCCTGGCCTCAGGCATATGAAATGCAGGCTGTGATGGGGCTAGAGGAAGACAGGGCTGGCTCCATCTGTAAAAGAGGGGCAGGCAGGAACGTTCTCACAGAGAGAGCACCGGATCAGGTACAGTGTGGGCAGCCCAGGATTGGAGGTTCTAAGGCATTTCTGAAAGTGCCTTCTTTCTTGCATCTTCTGCTACAGCGATGGGATGCTCCTTATCGAGGCTTCGCTTTTATTTGATGTCACTCTAGAGAGTAAGCCACGTAGTTACTGCCTCCAGGAAATATTTCTTCTGAGAAAGTATGAAAGGCATCCGTGTGCTCTCTAGGCTGCCCTGGCTCAGCCACATGCTGGCTACATCCAGAATCTAGAGGATTTTCGGCTGTTTGTCTGAAGCAGGGAGATTTGTAGGTCACATCTCCAAGAGTTTATTTATCTAAAAAGATATCACACATACTGCTCTGACTCTGTATCCACACCCTTCAGGGCCTTCACTTAGAGAACCTTTTAAATCTTAATTATATGCTGAGAACAACTATCTGAGGTAAATACTGTCATTAACCCCAACTTTGCAGATGGAGAAACTGAAGCCTGAAGTACGGAGCTCTGTTTATAGACCCAAAGCCCATAAGAGACAGTAGGGGGACTTGAACCTGGCAAGTTGATCTCTAAAGTATGGGTTCCTATCCATCATGCCAAGCTCTCTTATAATGAATATGTACCAAACAAATCATGGTGTTCTATGGGGCAATTGTCTAGATGACCCCATTCTTTTTTGTTGTATTATAACATTTTAGTAGGGGCAACTGCTAATGGTTTCCATTTTGATGACTTCCTTAAATACTGGGAAGTTGTGCAGCATAAAGATGGGTATTTTTTATGTCAGAAAATGTTTTCTCCTTCTCTGAACTAGCATCCACATCTTCAATTTCTCAGGGAGACATGGGACACTCATGAGATCCCAAGCTGTCAGCCCTATTCCAACTCCCTCTGTTTCCAGAGCAGGTGTCTATCTATTCGGTCATAGTGACCTCTGTTTGTTTTGGACAAGGTTTTGAGTTAATAGGACACGGTCTACTATTAGCCAGTATTCTACTTGGCGAAGTCATACACATATCAAGCCTACTTAGATATATATGTCTTTTATTAATTTGATTTTTCCATATTCATAGCCAGTTACACATCTGTGTTTGCATTAATAGTTATGGTTCTAATTTTTTCATTGTCATATATTGTGCCTCTGTGTCTGGAAATGATTATCTTCTGTTTAAAAGTCAAACACATTGTTTCTTTAGCTAATAACCTACTCCATCTTCAACAGAGATGTTTGCCTGGTTTTTTAAAGGAAAGGTTGTGGGATTGGGGGAAGATTTATATTTTGATCATTGAGCCAAACCCTGACCACGTTTTTAAAATGAAAACACCTTTGATCAAGAGATAAAGTATCATGTTAACCTGTAGCCTTTGGATTTGAATTCTAAACGTAAGAATAATGCGTGAATGTTCTAATTATCTTCTGCTTCTGAATTAGCTACCTTTTTGCAGTTCACTACAAAGAGACATACAGTTCACATAATGCTGCTTCCAGTAACCAACAAGAAAGAAAAGATGGGTTTTAACACAAATCAAATTTTAGAATTGTGTCAAAAGAAAAAAGAAAAGTGGCAGTGTGATAATGGAACAAGTAAATTTTATTAAAAATAAGGCATTTTGACTGGGCAGATAATTGAGATATCATCTACTATGATATTGAAAAATACAAAGGAAAAATTTTTAATGGAACTTGAAGAGTAAAATATAAAATATAAAGCCCCAGGTATAAAAGCTTTGAGTTTCCTCATTGCAGAAGAGAAGCCAGCTTGCTTAAAGTATAATGGACAACTCTAGGTAGTTCTGAGTTCTAGCTCTTATGCTCTTGATGATGTTTTTTCAGGAAAAATCCATGACCAAGACTATAGGTAAGAATCCTATTAGTAATGAATAATGTCTTATATAAATGCAGTAATTTATTTTTGGCAAAATCATTCATTCATTGAAATTTGCTTATTAAACATCTACTACGTGCCTGGCGCCGTGTTAGGTAACAAAGGAACATGCTCTTTACTCCCACTGAGTTCCCAATGTACCAAGGAAGATAATAATAACACGCAATTTCAAATTACGTGGATTGTGAAGGGCTAACTACAAATTGCCATGGCAGCCAATACTAAGGGGACTTAGTCTTGTGTAGGGCACATAATAGACTCTGTGTGCTTTGAAAGATGATTTCAAAAAAACATTAGCGTACTAAAAAGCTCTACACAAGCCTAATTTTAGCCATAAATCTCAGTATTCATCACATTCTATGAGTATGTACTTCTACTCCACTAGTCATATTTCTTAACTCTGGTTGCATGTTAGAAACACTTAAGAATTTTAAAAGAGCCTGAGCATTTAGATCTGAGTCCACAGATACTCTGATTTAAGAAGTTTGCAGGTGGGAGCCAGGCAGGAATATTTTTTGAAGCCTCCCAAGTGATTCTACCACACATCCACAACCAAGAACCAAGAACACTTCCCAGTATTCAAGGAAGATAACAAATTTGAAGTCATCCGTTGCTGACCCTACTAAAATGTTACAACCTGATAAAAAAAATTGGGGTATCTAGAAAATTTAGACACCTGTCCTGCCTCTAGGCACTGTAAGCTTCACAGATTTCTGTGTATGAGAAATAGTTTTAGGTTGGACACAGTTGATTTAATGAGCCTTAGAAATATATTATAAACCACTTCTTCTATAAAGAACATTTTAATATTCTATGTCCTTTATTCACTTTTCCGAGAGCAACATAAACACAATGAAGCCATCCACACAAATCTGAAGAATCATTTTCTTGCTCTCTCGGGGGGACAAGAAAGATTCCTAGCTTATCATTAAATATCTACAAGGACTTTGGATTAAGAAATATTCAAATCCACCCATGGCTAGCTCACTTAATTCTTATTTTTCAAGACACTTGTTCCCATCAACCACACAAGGCTGATGCTGAACATCAGCCTGCAGAAATGGCACTGACTCTTGCGACTAGACAATGCTTTCTGCCCGGCCAATTCTATCCACACTTCACGCCAGCCTTAAAGACAAAACATCCAGTCAGCTGAATTCTGTGAGGAGCTGAACTGATTGAACTGTCCAGATATTTTGGCTGGGAAGCAACAATTTCAGGCTTCCCCCCATAAACACAAATTCCCATGGAAACCAAATCTGGAGACAGAGTATATTCACTTAATTTTAGGTCCAGTTAACCTCAGGAGACTTCCCCTGAGTTAGTCTGGATTCTTGGTGTCCAAGTCAATGCTTTTCTCCAGGGCAGACTATCGTGTTGAGCCATTATTTTAACTAAGACCAGATAGCACTTGCCTTGAACCAGCTCCAATGAGTTTTCTGTGAAGAAGGTATGTCTGCAGAAATGTCTGCTCACCCAGACTTCATAAACCCTTTGTCTGTCCAGACAGGAAAACACACACACACACACACACACACACACACACACACACACACACACA
>JAAGEH010000045.1:872412-885263 GCA_011751065.1 Lasiurus cinereus | reverse complement strand
CACACACACACACACACACACACACACACACACACACACACACACACGGCACTGCACTATTGTTATTACTAAATTTATTGAGTATTACTCTATTCTTTAAGTACAGCTGTACTCTTCATTGACCACAATATATCTGGACCTTGAAATTTTATATATGATTTTATGACTATCTTAAAGACATCGTAAATTTATATCTTATCCAAATAAATTTATATCTTATGTAAAATGTAAATAGCTTTCCAACCTCTTCAACCAAAGAAAGGATAGAAGTTGCAAATATATATGACATGAATATAAACAACATAGAATAAATTAACTCTTGTGTTTCTTAACAGTCAGAGTGTTATAAAAATGAAATATATGCTTTTGACTGTAAAAATTTACTCTCTATTTTGTGTGAGTGTAAATTTAGATTTAGGTACATTAAATATTTCATTACTTAATAGATGAGGGAGTACAAGAATAAGTTGAAAGAAATCATATTAAAAGTGAAATAAAACTTTGTCTTCTAAACAGTCACATCTTTATTTGCTCACCTATTACATTAGGAGAAATTCAGTGCAGGACAGAAAACCCACTCTAGGTGTTTTAAGCAGGGACCAATTTAACACAGGGAATTTGGTGCTTATAAAAATCATTGGAAAGGTTCTAGGAATAGCTTCTAGGGTTGGCCTTCTGGAATGACTTTAAAACAATCAAAACTGATCCCAATTAAGGCTGCCACTGAGCTACACTGGACGGACGAAGCTCAAGTGACTTGTTCCAGTGGCCTCTCCACATCCAAGAAGCTGGAGAATGGGTCTTGGCAGCTGCGATTACAAGATTGGAAGTCCAGATCAAGATGGCACCACTTCTGCTTCTGCTTCTTGAAACCCTGGAAGCTGGAAAATGGGAAGGGGAAAAAAAATTAAGACAACTACCTTATTTCTGGATCTTGCCGGCCAACAGTAATCCTTCAAAGCTGCAGCAGATATGGCTTAAGTTCATATTTACCTTCCAAATCTCAGGGCAATCGGATAGACTGGCAGATCCTCATTGCTTCTAAATATCAGCTGCAAGGAGATCTGCAAAATGTAGTTAATAGCTTTCCAACCTCTTCAACCAAAGAAAGGATAGACGTTGCAAATATATATGACATGAATATAAACAACATAGAATAAGCACTATCCATTACTTGGCATATTGAAATTGGATATAGATAGAAGAATACAAATTCTGATAAACCAGAATGCCCCAGTTCCATCAGTTTTAGAGGAAAATCTAGGATATATACTATAGTACTTCAATCCTAGATTCAGATTATGGTTTTAAGTTTAAACATTAGCTCAAGTTTTAACGTCCATGTCTTGAAGAAGACAACCAAAGATCATCTTTGACTAGTACCCTCAGATCTTCATCTACTTGACTTTTCTACAGTTCAGCTTGACTTCGGTGTCTAATTTTTGCCACTGAGCTGCATAAGCTCAGTCTCTAGAAGTGTATTGTTTGGTGGAACGACCAGAAGTTCACACTCAGTTAAGGAACACAAGATGAAGTTGCCTTTTAATATGTCCATTCTTCTGAATGCATTTCTCTCATAATATTAACAATAACTGATACCCCAAAGCAAATAAAGTATTTTATGATGTGGCGTGGTGGTTTTATTTGTGCCTCTTCAGGAAGCCAAGAGACCACAACACAAGTCTGAAAAAGAATTAGCCTCTGTTTTTGATTAAACATGTGTTGCTTCAAATGATGGCAAGTGAAACAAAAAAAAAAAAGTTTAATGTTAATTTATATAAGCAGCATTTTTTTTCTGGGCCCTTTAAATAATAAAAGCTATGGGGGTAGTGGCAAAGAATAAAATAAATCAAACACAAGTGCTTCATTTTGAAATGCAGTATGCAACTCTTCTTTCAATTTTCAGAGTGGGAACTTGGAGAAATGTGTTTAGTCTGTTACAGTTGAGTGTGTTTCAAAAGAAGATCTGGGAAATGTGGTTTAAAATTCATCAGTTTATTGCAAGTGGAACACAGAGATATTCAACATAGCCAAAAACAAAGTATTAAGACAAATAATTTTGTTTTATGTATCATAATATAATTTGTGAGTAAATGTAACTAAACATATAGCATTAGAGGGTAGATGATTGCTTCTCCACTTCTTCAATGTGAAGAGAGCCCCATTAATGCACAGATAAGCCAAGTGTCTCTGCTGTGCCCTCCTTCAGTCCTCAAGGAGCAACAGGCTTCATCTGAGTCCTAAGTTTGGAGGCTGGAACTAGGCAGGTATCTCCAGCCTCTTCCTGGTCCCTCTGTTTTGGAAGTGTGATGCCTGCAAGAAGCATGCGTTTTCATCTGTGCCTGTGTGATTCTATGTTTCAAAGGATCATCTTTTGAATCTTTTGTCTTCTCAACTGGTTTAAGATTTAGGCAGGTTAATAAGATTCTATTTATTGGTATTCTTTTCAAATATATTTTTATTGATTTTAGAAAAGAAGGAAGAGGGAGAGAGAGATAGAAACATCAATGATGAGAAAGATTCATTGATTGGTTGCCTCCTGCATGCCCCCATTTGGGTTCAAGCCTACAATCCAGGCATGTGCCCTTCACTGGAATGGAACCCAGGACCCTTCAGTCCACAAGTGAATGCTCTATCCGCTGAGCAAAACCAGCTGGGGCCTATTGGTCTCCTTTATTCCCAACCTAAGATTGCAAATCTATGTGCATTAGCCAAACAAAAAGGAAGAAAGAAAGAAAGAAAGAAAGAAAGAAAGAAAGAAAGAAAGAAAGAAAGAAAGAAAGAGAAGAAGGAAGGAAGGAAGGAAGGAAGGAAGGAAGGAAGGAAGGAAGGAAGGAAGGAAGGAAGGAAGGAAGGAAAGAAGGAAGGAAGGAAGGAAGGAAAAAAACATCTAAAAGGCTCAGTGGAGCCAAAACCGGTTTGGCTCAGTGGATAGAGCATCTCAGCCTGCGGACTGAAAGGTCTCAGGTTCGATTCCGGTCAATAGCATGTACTTTAGTTGCAGGCACATCTCCAGTAGGGGGAGTGCAGGAGGCAGCTGACCAATGTTTCTCTCTGATCAATGTTTCTAACTCTCTATTCTTCTCCCTTCCTCTCAGTAAAAAATCAATAAAATGTATGTTAAATAAATAAATAAATAAATAAATAAATAAATAAATAAAAGGTTCAGTGGATAGAGCATGAGCCTGTGGACTGATGAGTCCTGAGTTCAATTCTGATAAAAAGCATGTACCTCAGTTTGCAGGCTCAATCCCCAGCCCTGGTAAGTATATGCAGGAGGCAACCAATCAATGTGTCTCTTTCACAACCATGTTTCTCTTGTCTATCCCCATCCCTTCCACTCTCTCTAAAAATCAGTGGGAAAATATCCTCATGTTGATCCAGGTGAGGATTAACAACAATCAATCAATAAATGAATAAAATGTGTGCTTCCTCAAAATTCATACATTGAAATATTAAACCCAAAGATATTAATAGGTAGGTCATTTGAGAGATAAATAGGTCACACAGTTCTAGCCCTTATGAATGGCCTTATAAGTGCCTTATAAAAGAGATCTCACAGAACTAGCCACTTCTCGTTATTTGAAGAGATGAGAAGTCTGCGATCTAGAAGAGGGCCGTAATCTGACTATGCTGGAACCCTGATCTTGGACTTCAAGCTTCCAGAACTGTGACAAATAAATTTCCATTATTTATAAGCCGCCAGTCTACAATGTCGGATTATACAGTGCAAATGTATTAAAACACTTATCCCTGCCAAAATTTCATAAGTAATTGATGGAAACCTCTTTGGTTAATTATGTGAAGACTTGTTTTAATTGTGCTTTCTATTGCCATTTTTATGCAAAACAAAATTGAAATACGGATTTAAAATGTTTCCAGTTTATTTGATCATTGTAGACCAGCAAGGTAATTAATTCAGGTCAAAGAAATAAATCTGGTTGACTGGATTCATCCAATGAGTAGACAGTCAACAAATTTCCAATGTCTTTTGTACTGTGTAGATGTAGACTTACAATTTATAGTGACTTTCCTAGTTTTCTTGTTCATGAAATATATAGGGAAATTTGTGTAACTACCAAAGCCAAGATGAAAAGCTGCTTAAATTAGTAACAGATGTTTATATTTCTCAAGATTAATGTACTGTGGATGCAGACCTATCAACCCACACTTCACAACCACATCAACCAAGGCTCATGTACACAGGAATTTGGGGCAATTATGTGCTTTCCATTCCATATCATCTTCAAAGTTAAAGACACTGTCCATATACATGGTTGGTCTTCTTTACAAAATGAAAATTTTTTAAATGCATGTTGCTCCATCTTCACAGTTAAAAGTAGAGAAATATGCATTTGGATAAATGAACAGAAATCCAAGAAATCTGAAAGGTTCAATGTCTGTATGCTCTTGAGAATGCAATTGTTTCACTATATTTTCTTGTAATTTCTTGACTACATGATTATTTTTTCCTGAAAAAAATAGAATATAAGGGAATATTCATAACATTTTTAACCATTAAAATGCAATTTCAACAGTCACTCTGTACATGCTTTCTTGACATTCATCTATTCATTCACACTTTCATTCATGAAATGGCACTATTCATGAAGCTAGGTACACCATCATGAACAACACAAAATTTCTAACCTCAACTTTTATTCTCTTTGGGGGAAGCAGAACAGCAAAATAATAGGTCTCATGAAGTTTAAAAAATGCTATAAAAGAAATGTATGTGCAGAACTTATATGCATTGCACATGGACACAGATAATAGTGTGGTGAAGGCCTGGGATGGGGCCGGAGTTTGGTGGAGAGGGGCAATAAGGCAGGGGAAAGGGGACATCTGTAATACTTTCAACAATAAAGATAATTTTTTAAAAAAGAAATATATGTACAGGGAACTACAGAAGCACAGCACACACATTTAGTGATAGGTGATGGAAGGGAATGGGGGGAGGGCAGATAACACCTGCCTTTGATTTTGAATGATAAATAGAATAAATAGGAGTGAGTTAAGCATGTGGAAGATAGAATCATTACATGTAGTAATAGCAGCATGAACAAAAGCACAGAGGAATAAGTGTTTTTGAGGATCTGTAAACAGTCAATACAATTGGGAAGAGTGGCAAGACGAGTTGATCTTGGAGATGCAAACAAGGAGCAGGCACTTCATATGCTGAGAAGGTTGCACTTAATTCTGAAGGTAATTGGAAATCAGTAATTGACAGATTTTGACACTAGACTGAAAGTGTACTTTGAAATAGAGCATGGGTTTAGGATGATTGGCAGTGTTGTCTGTGGCAAACTGGGTAAATAGGGGTTCCTGTAAGTGAGATTGAGACACAGACAGAGAAGCAGGCTCTATAGGTACATTTCAGATAAAAGTGATCAAAAAAGTAAACACAAATAGCAAGAAATTTGGGTATTATGAAGTAGGGAAAGATGGGAGGGCTCTCTTGGAAGATATGATTCAGAAGAAAACTAAATGGAATAGCAATCTCAAACAAAATGAATAAAGAACTCGGGCATTTAAGCAGGATACTGCAAGAATCCTGAGCTATTGGTCCCTAGTCATCCTCCACCAAGGCTAAATACTTACAAACTATCCTGTAACTTAATTCTATGGATTGGAACAGAAAAATATGACATTTGTGGAAATCATTAATGACTGCCAACTGTTTGGGGCAGAAATCTCTGCTCCAATAATTGTCCGTACTATTTTAAAATAAATAAATAAATGTGTGGTTTTTAAGAACCCTATCAAGATGGAAGAAATGGATACGAGTCTCAATTTCATTGGGTCACAAATGTCATTAGTTGTACATGGTGCTTTTCTAGTTAGCCCAACATTTTTGAAGCAAAGATTGTCCTCCAAAGTCAGGTTTTTTTTTTCCCAAAGAGTTTATCACTGAAAGTTTTCCTACACTTACCAAACCAAGGACTGAAGAACAAAGTTCTTTTCTGTTTTGTTTTTTATTTTAATTTTATAACATTCTACAGAGTCTCTAAATACTACTTATGTCAGCACACATGCATGTGCATAGTATAGGACATGTAGTAGCCAGAACCCTTAGATATGATACTCCCACAAAGTTCCAGGACTGTGGTGTAGACTCATAGTCTCCTAGTTATTCAATGAAGCTTAATCTAAGGGCTGCTGTGATGCGATTTTGAAGATGTAATTACAATTCATTGGGGATAATACAGATGGGCTGACTTAATAACATAATCTCTTAAAAAGCAGCGTTTCCTCCAACTGATTATAGAAGGTCAGACCAGAGATTCAAAGCATCAGAAAGACTTGGCGCACTGCTGCTGATTTTAAATGGAGGGTCCATCTGCCAAGGAACTTCAGACAGCACTGAGGCACTGAGGATAGTTTCTGACCAACATCGAGAAGGAAAATAGAGAACTCAGTACTACAACCACAAGAAAATGAATTCTGCCAACAAGTGAGCTTAATGAGGATCCTAACCCCAGCCAGTGATTTGATTGCAGCCTTGAGCGGAGACTCTATCCAGGCCATACCCAGATTCCTAACCTGCAGAACAGGGAGATGATAAATGTGTAAATCACTAAATTTGTGATAATTTATTATGCAGCAATAGGAAACGAGTACAATACAGAATAATAACAATAAAAGGGAAGAGAATCCCATCTTCTTTTTATCCACAGTCTTTGTATACAGTTTGTGGGTAGTGTTATGTGTGATACAATTTTGATTTGGACAGTAATCTCCTCCTTAGAACAGTGACTATAACATATGCTAAAAGCCAACTTGCTAAAAATACATACATATATACATACATACATACATACATACATACATACATACTTTTAAAAAGCAAATGCAGCAAGAATATTCTAGAGAACAGCACCAGAACCATTAATTCTAGTAGTAATAAATGTAGGGTGAATAAGAGAGACTAATTGGAGTTCATGAAGCCGGAAAGTGATCTGCCTTGGTTTAGAAATATTTTCCTATTCCCAGTTAAAGACCCAGTTGTGGAAAATCATGATAGTCGAGAGAGAATCAAGTTAGACAACAGTCTTCGTAGTCTTCAAAAATCCTTTCCTTCATGTCAATTATGCCTCTTTGTCTTCTCAAGGAAGTTGAGGGCAAACCATTAGCATGTTATTTTTTGGAAAAAAAACAGCTGCTATCTTTAGTCTTTATACTTGATTTAACTTCCTGGAAAGAACAGCATATACAAGTTCACATCTTCCAAACTCCAGTGTTTTCCCCTGTGATAAAAGATCTTGCTCATAGAACTATAATTGTTGCATCCATTTTAAAGAAATGTTGCTGCCCACAGACACCATCAGGAACAGAGCCCTCCCCTTCATGAAGGAAAGCTACAGGCCATAATAGTAAGGCAGTCATTGTGTTCCCAACACAGCTAGACACCTTGCCTTGCCCACCCACACAGGTCAAAATCAGGACTTTTAGAAATAAAGACAAACTTCGTGATTAACTTTGTCTTTGGGAGTTCAAAAACTGAGGATATTTCCAGGACCTGACTGAAATGATCATTCTCAGAGCAATCTGCTCAATTTAAATAACTATTAGTGTTGCCGAAACCGGTTTGGCTCAGTGGATAGAGCTTCGGTCTGCGGACCGAAAGGTTCCAGGTTCGATTCTGCTCAAGGGCATGTCTTGATTGCGAGCACATCTCCAGTAGGGGGTGTGCAAGAGGCAGCTGATTGATGTCTCTCTCTCATCGATGTTTCTAACTCTTTATCCCTTTCCCTTCCTCTCTGCAGAAAATCAATAAAATATATTTTTAAAATAATAAATAAATAAATAACTACTAGGGTGGTAGACAATCTAATGAAAATGTGAATTTTTCTTTTCAGGAATTTAGCATACTATAACTCATGACAGAGGAGCTGGAGAGCTGTGCCATAATTTTTGTTAAAGAAGCAGTGAAGAAAATGCTCACTGATGAGCTGGATAGTTCAAGACCACAAGGAAATTAAAGAAAGTGAAGATTGATTAACCTAAAAAAAACAACTTCAGGAAGAAATCCAACAAAATTGTGGGGGATAATTTCAAGTATATGTTATGTGCAATAAAATAATGATATCTGAGAGGGAAATGTCAAATTTATAATCTTTGGATTTATTTTTTTAAAAAGGCCAAAGGAATAATTATATAAATTTCATTATTGACCAATGCCAATTGGACTGAAAGGAAACTGGAAAAATAATAAATGTTTGTGAGATTTAGAATGGAGATAGACAAATGTGATTTTTGTGGTCCTTTAGATATTCAGACATGTAAGTAAAATAATTTTAGGTCAAGGCTGATTCGAATTTTTGGAAATGAAAAAATCTGAAATAACATTTACAGAACAAATGTGCTTATAAAGATTTGTGGACAAGGACACTTCAATGTGGGCCAGTTAAATTTCTTCTAACAAATATTCTAGCAAAGGGAGAAAAAGATGAGCGTAAGACTCTAGTAATCAATTGTAAGACACAATGAAGTGAACATTTAGGTAATGCTGCATGTGTGTGTTCAGAAACTTGAATATATACACTTCTTAAGATTTTTATTATAAGTAGATAAAGTAGTAAATCAGATCTTCTTTCAGATAGGTTGGACTGAAGCACAACATCTTTGAAATTTTCTAGAAGATAACATGGGAAAGTGGATACAGCCCTGGACTCTTTCTCAAGACTCAGCTTTGAATTCAGCCTCTTCTGCCTATTGGTTGGGTGCCTTTACATAAGTTAATAAAATTCTCTGAGTTCTAGTTTATTTTTCAAATAGCATGTACTGCTAACAGGTATTGCAGTGAAGATTAAATGAAATTATTGACCTAGGTAAGTGTTGGCAGTTAATAGACTCTGTACCAGTCCATTCCAGCAGGTGGTACATTCCAACAGAGTAATGGAGAAAAGTTAAATGACAACCAGTGGGCAGGGTAAAAGAAATCAAAAAAGAACATTGAAACACCCCAAGTAATAAAAATGAAGAGATAGAGATGAAGTGGGAAGTAAGGCTCAGTTTTCAGAACTCGGCAAGTTCTTACATTAGAGGTAGATGTAGAGGGGACTGCTTGTCCAGAGACTGGTGGCCACAGTAGCAGTGAGAATTCAGTCAGATCCTACAGAGCTTTAGGGATTCAGCTGGGGAAACTAGTATCCCATTCTCTCTTCTCTTATCTTCAGATCTCCCACTGGAGACCCGTAACCAGCAGTCATAGAGCAAAGTGGCTCCGCTCATGCCCTTTTATAGATGTCACAAGAAAAGAAGAAAGAGAAGTAAATTGTAGTTGTTGGATCAATTTTAAAGAAATGTTGTTGCCCACAGATACTATCAGGAATAGAGCCCTCTACTAAATGAAGAGAAGCAATAGGCCATAATAGTATGGCAGACATTGTGTTCCCAACACAGCTAGACACCTTGCCTCACCCACCCACACACATGTCAAAATCAGGACTTTTAGAAATAAAAACAAAGCTGTATGTAAACTGCGAGAAGGGGAAGAGGTGAAGAAGCATATGGTGGGGGCCATTCTCCTGTGGGTGCAATCTTGTGTTATTTTTAAAGGCAAGAACTGAATAATGATAAATTTTGATGATGAATAAGCAATTTGTCAATGGAGCAAACTTCGTGATTTTTGGTGTGTTGTGTGTTTTTTGTAGGTTTGTTTTCCAATTATAGCTTACATTTATTGCGTACTTACTATGTGCCAGGAGATAATGATCTATGTATTTTTCCCTTAATCCTCAAAAGAACCCTATTAAGTAAAATTGAGACTCCATTTTAAAATAAAAAGGACTTTACTGCCACTAAAGCCATATTGCTCACTTTGAGGTTGTTGGATTGAGTAAAAGTCTTGTACAAGTAAATTGTCCGCTCTCCCACTCACCCCCACAAAGGATTGATTTCTGGATTTTAACAGAAAAGACAGTGAGTTCCATGGCAAAATGCACCTCAACTCCACTCTTTCCACAAAGCGAATGTCATCAAATTAGATGGTCGTTACAGAAATATCTCTTCTTTTCTTTCTACAATTCACTTTCATCAGGAAGCATTAACTGAGCTTTCATTCTGTGATGATGTTGCTAGGTCCTGGGGCAGAAAGATAAATAGGTTTACAGAGAGGTTCAGACCTGAATGAACACGCATTCCCAAACATGCCATTTGAATCAGTGTTTAGACGTTCTCTGAGGTTATTCCCTACAGTCCCTCTCCTCACTCCCATACACAGATGCAATGGGGTGAATTCAATGGAAACATTTTTGTAAATTTCTCATTACACATTATATTATGATTCTTTCGTTGCAAGTAATGGAAGTCCTATTCGAATGACCACAAGTTTAAAAGAGGAATTCATTGCTCATGTGGGTGAGAATACCATCTCATGTTATGGTGTAACGCATACGATGAAAGAAAGAACTACAGCACCAAGATTCCTTTCACCATCCATCTCCCAGGTCCATGTTGGCTTCTCCCCAACTAGCAGGAAACATCTTGGCCAGCAATGCACTTTCACATTCTCCAAAATGGAAGTTTCCTCCCCACATGTTGATAGGTTAAGTGAAAAAGATTACGCTAATTGGCCCTACTTGGGACATAATATGTCTTCTGGACTCTGATGTCTTCTGGTAAGGTCCATGTGATATGTGGACAGGAGACCCCCAGGAGGTTGAGAGGCAAGGCAGAGTGGGCTTGTCAGGTTACATGACCAGAAGGAAGAGAAAGGTGTTCTGAGAACACAGCCGACTGGGATCACTCAAAGTCTGAAAGCCATTACGCTACATAAACATTTTGTGCAATGAAATGTTATTCATTAGTCCATTATGACTCACGTTTTGTCCACTCTACAAAAATCTGGAAAGTGGTAGAAAATAGAAAGACTGAAAACCTATTTCAGGATAGAATGTACCAAGTAGGATTGCATGATCTGTTTCCGTTCTTGTTCAAAATCACTTCTATCAGAAGGATTATATATGTTTTTGCTCTTGTCTGTTTCCACTACAATCTGGCATGGAGACTGTGCCTGCCTCTTACGTTTTGCGAAGCAAAGGCCCTGCTCTCTCTTTATTGCCTTAGACGTTGAGAGATCAGCAATTGCAAAAGCCTTCAGGACGCTTCCCCTGATCAAAAGCTTTGTACACCATGCAGGAGGAACCCAGTTTGGAATATATCCCTGCAGTTTCTTTCCTGCCAGAGGACCAGGAAGAGGAGGTGGAGTGAGAGGTGATCAACTGAAAGGACTGGTGGTGACAGAGGTTAGAGCAATCACAATTTTTCACTTAGTTTTCTGGGTGGTTTTTTTCCCTACTTAGACACATCTCCTCTACTTCTCACACTGGATGCAGCACAACTGTGCTCATGATTTCCTTGGATGGTTTTTAATGTGAATTAGTCCATTAATAAATAACATGTCTTAGCTTTCTCTTCCCATCATGACACAATACCTGCAGCACATGAAGCAACGTAGAAAATTCCTGGAGGCATAACTTGACCATTTCTACTTTGTTTCTCACCTAAGTGTTTTATCCCATTGTTGCTCATTAAAAAAATATGTAATATTGACGGGAGGGGAGGGAAAAGAAAAATAAGGAGAGTAGGTGTACCTTTCTCATTTGCATTTCTGGATCTCTCATCATTCTTCTCCCTCTACTGAGCCTTGGCTTACATGATCATTTTGTAATGCCAACATTTCCTTATCCCTAATGATAAATATTCACCTCCTATCCTCTGATCTTTTCTAATCTGACCCCTTGGAACCAGGCTGACCTAGACCAGAGACGATGAACAATTTGTGGTGTAACTTAACAAAACCCAAGAATACCTAGTATTCACTGAAACCAACAGTGTTTATAGAGATCTGAATTCTATATCGGTATAACCCAAACTCTTTGGAATCCCTTAAACCTAATCTAATGTTTTAGATTATAATGATGTTATTCACTAGACCAAGCACTGTTTGCACATTTCAAGGAAATAAGAAGTACAGGGCCTCTGTGCACTAACAGCTCGGAAAAGGGAATTATCACTGTTGAGACAGCCCAAATGAGGTCATCCCTGTGCCAGGGCCAAAGACTCAGAGCCCTCAAGGTGGTAACCACCAGCACTTGATCAGCAATTTCCAGTTAGTCAGAGTCATGGCCAAGAGCAGAGGGCAAAACATGAAAGACATACCAGCAATAAGTCAGAAACAAAACAAAAAAAATGGAAATTAAAAAATAACAATAATAATGACTTGGAAGGCAGGAATAAAATAAGGAACACAAGTCACAGCTGGGAGAAGTGAAGCTAAAGGTGGAGAAAGCAGGAAGGAGCTGAGTCACAAGCCAAGGAACAAAGAGGGCACAAAGCCTGGAACACCATGAGTCAGCCATCCCCTGGATAAGCAGCAAGGACGGCCTTTCCATGGAAGAGCTGCCTGTGGGAGGTGCTACAGCTGTGCCTCTGAGTCCTCTCGGTGACCTGGGCTTGTTTTATGGCCTGTCACGTGATACGTGAGGGTCTGGTGGACACAAGGACCTCAGTAGAAGTAACTTTTAAAAAAAGTCAGATCTCACTAAGCAGCAAGGAAGGATAGTTATGCCTAACTGTGATCATGTAAGCAACAAGTTTATCTGCGGGAAGACATTGTATCATTTCTTTTCTTTGAAATTTAAGGTATGTCTTCTGGACCAGAATGTGAACTATCTTGGTGAATAGTCAATGTGAGTTTGAGAAAAATGTGTGTTCTGCTGTTTTTGCATGAAGTAGTCCTTAGATGTTCATTATGTCCAGTTGGCAGTGTTGAGTCTAATTATGTAAGAAAGAGAGGAAGAAGAAAGAAAGAAAGAAAGAAAGAAAGAAAGAAAGAAAGAAAGAAA
>JAAGEH010000045.1:836671-872312 GCA_011751065.1 Lasiurus cinereus | reverse complement strand
AAGGAAGGAAGGAAGGAAGGAAGGAAGGAAGGAAGGAAGGAGCAAAACTGAGATGACAGAGAACACTAGACTTCCAGATTGACGTTTTAAGTCAGTAAGTTCAGACCCAAAGTTTCTTTGGGAGAGGAGAATATAATAAAATCACAATTGTGTGCATAAAATTTTTTTGCTTGTACTTTGAATTTCTGCTTCATTTATATTTTAAATAAGTCTAATTTAATTGTTGCATGGTAATATTTTAAAATCATATAACATAGTAAAATTAATAAATCTTATAAAATACTAGTTTGATGCAAAGTTAAAACAATCAGTAGGAAAATTAACTCTTTTCCCAACATCTCTCAAACTCAGTTCTTCAAATTATTATATGTATTAATTAATATACATTCTTATATTTACATGTGTACCTATACTGGTATTTATGTATGTGTATTCCAATAACTTCAGAAATACTAGGAAAACATTAACAGGTTTCTTTACTTTAGCACTAATATTACTAGAATCTCCAGGAATGGAATCTATGTGTCTCCTCCCAAATTTCTTGATCCTGCACAATTTTTTGAAGTACCTATTGACATCATTCCCAGAGCTAGTATTCATTGTAATATTAGTTTGGGAGACTCTTTTAGTTTGATCATTTTTTCCTAAGAAACCAGGCAATTTGACTGATTCTGTTCACTGAATGGGATATTTTTCAATAAAGTAACTCTTCAGGGGCAAAAGCCACCCTCTCCAAATTGTCTCGTCGTCGGTATTGTCCCTATGGAAAGGTTTCATGCCTACCACACAAAATGTCTTGTGGAGAGAATGATGTCCTGCTTTCAGGACTATAAATGTATGAGGCTATTCGTTGCTTTCTTTAATATTTTTTGCTGGTAAGACACAGAAGCCAAGTTTTTAAATCTACTTCTTAAAAGGTGGCTACATACCTTAAGTGTATGTATCTTATGCAATGAATATAGTTTTAGACACTTAAAAAAAAGGATGTAAGAAAGAAGGAACTCTTAACATTTGCAACAGCATAGATGGACCTGGAGAGCATTATGCTAAGTGAAATAAGCCAGTCATAGAAAGAAAAATAGCACACGATTTCACTCTCATTTGTGGAATATAATGACCAACATAAACTGATGAACAAAAATAGAACCAGAGACAGAGAAACATAGAACAGACCATCAAACCTCAGAGGAAAGGTAGGAAGGAGGGCTGGTTAAGAGATCAAGCAAAGGACTTATATGCATGCATATAAGCATAAACCATGAATACAGACAATAAGGAGGGGAGTGGGTATGTGCTGTGGGATGGGAATGGCCAGGGAGAGGACAATGGGGAGAAAAGGAGACACATGTAATACTTGCAACAATAAAGAATTTTTAAAAATTATTATAAATTATTATAAATTATTCTATATAATAAAGAGCTAATATGCTAATTAGGCCAAACAGCCTAATGACCTTCCATTCCAGACATCCTTCTGGACAAAATCACAATGGTAACGGCCAAGGCAGAGGCAATTAGGGGTGATCAGGCAGGCAGGCAGAGTGGTTAGGAGTGATCAGGCAGCTAGAGACGGTTATGGACAATCAAGCAGTCAGGCAAGCAGTTAGGGGTGATCAGGCAATCAGGCAAGTGGTTAGGGGTGATCAGGCAGGCAAGCGAGCAGTTAGGGGCATCAGGCAGGTGAGTGGTTAGGAGTCAGTGGTGCCAGGTTGCAAGGGGGATGTCTGACTGTCGGTTTAGGCCCAATCCCTGCATGGTAGTTAGACATCCCCCAAGGGGTCCCAAATTATGAGAGGGTGCAAGCTGAATTGCAAGCACCAGGCCTCTAGAAATAAATAAATAAATAGATAGATAGATAGATAGATAGATAGATAGATAGATAAAAGACTTTGATATAAGTCCTAAAATGTGTCCTGGCTTTTTTTTTTAACCTTGGTTGTGAACCAATGAATTATATTGATCTCAGAGTCCTGATTCACAAAATGAGTCTACTTACCTTTATTCTTCCACTAAAATGAGTCAAGAAGGAAAAAGTATTTTGTAAACTGTTTAGCTATATGCACACATAACAGTAAGTGGTATTAATAGCTTTAGGTGTAAACACTATATTTAGTATCTTTGTTTAACTGAGTAGCTTAATTGTGGAAATAGTTTATTTACCTAAAATTACATAAGTTGGGGGTATATATTTATATTAAAACCAAGATCTCATGAATAAGAAAGATATGAGTCAATGTTGTCATAGGTTATCATTGCACTCGTGGTCACATTGTGTAGACCTGCCTACATAACAACTTGGGACAAGTAGTCCATGTACCTTTAATCTCAACCAAAAAGAAATTTCCCGCAAAAGTTGTTTTATTCACTGAATCTCATAAACGTTTGTCTAACTGAGTCACTCAGGCTGTCAGCTCCAATTTCTTGTCCACCAAATCCCTCTATAAAACAGGACTGGGAAATAAAGGAGAAAGACTGGATACAGTGTCTGTGACACAAAATATAGACTCATAACTCACCTAAGCACAGATTCTGAGTATTTTTATGTTATTCTACAATCAAAAGCATACTGTTGACGCACACAGTCAATAAATCAGACATGAAATCTTGGAATCCTTTTCCAGTTGTTCACTTTACCAGGGTTTCAAATAGAAATTCCTGTATTTCAAATTCAGCTCATTGAGACCTCAGATCTGAACACAGCATAATTAATGAACTATACTGTTGTTAAAAATGCCACAGCCGAATGTTAAAAACAGGTGCTGGAAGGAACCCCAATCACCAGGCACTTTCTTCTGCTTTTTCAGAATGTCGTTTATAGGGTTATGTTTTGTTTTGTTTTGCGTATTCATCGAACTCTTCAGAAAGAAAAATTGTCAACATTTACAGCAGACACAAAAACAAACAGCAATATTTCAAAATGTGGTTTGAACTTATTAACTGGCTGAAAAACTAACCCAACCTCCCCCCTCCCCCCGCCAAAAAAAAAATGAGTAATTAGAAAATAAGCTTCAATCACAGTTTAATCTTATGTTTTCTAAAGCTTGGAAAATACAGCAAAACCAGAATATCCAAATATTTTGCAAACACAACCTAGACGTTTTATTTGGTTCAAGTCCCTGATTTATAGACATTATAAACAATTGGGCAAAGCAATAGGCTGCTGGAGCTTCTTCAAAAGAATGATGCAAAGAGCAGGAAGAAAGTTAATGGGAAACAGATGCGCGCATGAGCATTCTGTGTAACTGGCTGTGAGGACAGCATGTGCTGTTTTGTTTGTGGATGTGTTTCCTTAACACGTGCAGTATTTGTATCTGTAGATTGCACCAAAAACCACCATCGCAAGATCTCTGCAAACACTATCATTTTAACAGAAGTAAGGAAGACATGCTGAGAAAACGTTTTTCTTTTCAGACAATGCCCCCTTTTTCTTCAAAAACAAACAAATTATGGGTAAGAAAAGGCAATGCAACGGTTTGCCAAAGAGTCAAGTGATGCATGCAATCATGAGGCAGTTTTTAAACATGCAAATCAGTTTCATCCACGGTTCACCTTTGTTTCTGAACGTGTTGAGGAAAGTTTTCCAAACAAAAGTCTTCTACTAGCTTCTGAATAGGTTATACCTCTACTTTTTGTCCATATTTTCACCTTCCCAACTCCAGCCACTTATCAAACTGATATAGAACTAAGAGAGATTCAACTTGGGCTGGGAGGACAGATGGAATGTCCCTCCATTTTTTAAAAAAGTTGAAGATGGAGTTATTTTCATCTTATATTGTTGTATTTTTTTACATATTTTTATTGATTTCAGAGAGGAAGGAAGAGGGAAAGAGAGAGAAACATCAATGATGAGAGAGAATCACTGATTGGCTGCTTCCTGCACACCTCATACTGGGGACTGAGCCCGCAACCCGGGCATATATCCTGACCAGGAATTGAACTGTGACCTCCTGGTACATAAGTTGACACTCAACTGCTGAGCCAGGCTATATTTTTATTCTTTATTCATGAATTCTAAAAAAATGCAGTAAGTGCTGACTGGTCCCATGTAACTAGAGCTGAAGGTACTGGTATAATGATGAGACACAGAGACACAGTTTATATTTTCATAGAATTTGAAATCTAGCTAATAAAACATAAATTTAAATATATATTTAGTCCTGGCCAGGTGGTTCAGTTGGTTGGAGCATCATTCTGTATACCAAAAGGTTACAGGTTCAATTTCCAGTTAGGGTACTTACCTAAGTTGCAGACTTCCATCCCTGGTCAGATTGCATACAGGAGGCAATCAATTGATATATCTCTCTCACAATTATGTTCCTCCCTCTCTCTGTCTCCTATCCTCCCTCTCTAAAAATATCAATGAAAAAAGCATAACCTTGAGTGAGGATTAATATATATACTAGAGGCCCAGTGCATGGAATTCGTGCACTGGGAGGCAGGGGGGTGTCCCTCAGCCCAGCCTGCACCCTCTCTAATTTGGGACCCTTCAGGGGATGTCTGACTCACAATCCAGGATTTCTGGGTCCTAACCACTTGCCTGCCTGCCTGCTTGATTGCTCCTAACCTGCTTCTGCCTGACAGCCTGATCATCCCCTAACCATTCCCCTGCTGGCCTGATTGACACCTAACTGCTCCCCTGCCAGCCCAATCACCCCCAACTGCCTTCCCCTGCAGGCCTGGTTGCCCCAACTGCCCTCCCCTGCTGGCCTGGTCCCCCACAACTGCCCTCCCCTGCCAGCCATCTTGTGACAAAGTGGGAGTGGCCATCTTGTGATGACATGGGGGCAGCCATCTTGTGAGGGTCAATTTGCATGTTACCTCTTTATTATATAGGATATTCACTAGAGGCAAAATAAAATTAATATATATAAATATATTTATTGATATATATGAAACAAATTCATTTATTATATTTTTATTGATTTCAGAGAGGAAAGGGGAGAGAGAGAAAGATAGAAACATCAATGAAGAAAGAGAACCATTGAGTAGCTGCTTCCTGCATGCCCCACCCAGGCATGTATCCTGACCTAGAATTGAACCATGACCTCTTGGTTCATAGGTTGATGCTGAGTCAACACCAGCCAAGCAATAAATTAGCTTTTACATTCATCTACTGAATAGTCTTACTAATTCATTTCATGTACTCATTCAACTATTCACACATTTATCCAACAAACATTTGTTCTTACTCTCTGCCAGATGCCAGCATCTTTAACCCTGTGGTGGATATAAAGAGACCAAAATAACATTGCAAGTTCAAAGTCAACAAAGTGAGACAGACAAGTAAATTTTCTGTGCTAATGCATTGTGGTAAGTACCTAGCACATAGTAGATTCTGAACAGAAAGCATGTTCTTGTAACAAAAGAGGCCCAAGGACTACGTGGCCACAGAGCAGCTGACTAATTCTGCCTGAAGAAGCTGGAAAAGTTTCCCTGGAGGAAGTGGCATCTGAGTCGGGTTTTAAGGGATGAATACACATTTTCCAAATGGCAAAGAGGAAAAAGTCTGTTCCTGGAAGAGGCAAGATCATGAACAACGGCAAGGAGGTCCCATAAAAATGTGTAGACTCATCACTCACACCAATCTTGAGTTTTCCTTTTGTGAAATTCTAGTACAGGTGTCTTCCTTGGGTATCCTGTGTCCCCAGAGGCATTGTAGTTCCCATACACATGAATTTAAGGTTGTTCTTGCTGAAGATAATTAGACATAGGACACTAGAAGTTGGGGAAAGAAAGCAGCAATAAATCATAAGGATGAGAGAAAAGAGAGGCAATGCGATGGATCTTCAGGAGAGAGAAGGGAGCTGAGGGTTTGCTCTCCAGGTCTTACAACTGAACTGTTTAGTTTATGGGTGGAAACATGCCTGGGGCTCTGACTGGGGATGGGCGTTGTTATGTGGTTATCATGTTCAGAATGAGCACCACTCGGGCCTGGATTGGGAAATGGGGGTTGAGAAAGACTATCCAAGGCTTCTTTTCCAACTCAGGCAAGCACGTGAACGTCTACGGCAAACAGTGAAATGAAAGGAATGAAAGACCATTTCAAGTCATAAAACCAGAGAGTCCTTGAAAATGTAGATGGGGGATGGACTTCTGTAGAGTTGGTACCTTCAGGCCAGTGGTGGGCAAACTGCGGCTCTGTTGACCAATGAGTTTGCCGACCACTGCTCCAGGCGATTGGTTCCAGGGCCCTGGCAGATGTTCAAGTCCCTTACATAAAATAATGTAGTATTTGCATAGTCCTGGCACATTCTTCCGTATACCTTAAATCATCTCTAAATTGCTTATAATACTTAATACCATGCAAATGCTAGGTAAGCACTCAAAAATAGATTGTATGCTGGGGTGAAAATAATAGATGTTATAGACAAGAAAATTTGGGCAAGGAATGTTATGACCTGTTCCATGTCATACAACCAAAGAGGGGAATAGTCCCAGACTCAAATCCAGGTCTTCAGAATCAAATCCAGGGTTTTCCTTCTATATATTATATTGCCTCTCCAAGTACAGGATGAAATTTTGGAAAAAAAAAAAAAACACAAAGCCAAAACAGGCTACATAAAGCCTTGGAAACAAGGTCAGAGTGGGACCAATTGTAAAGCAAAACCAGCTAGTCTTTGACAGAGAGGTGTCTGAATCTCAGAGAAAGAGACCTTTCCCAAGGTTCAAAAGTTGGCTGAGTCTACAGAGAGAGCTATGTATCACTAGCTATACTAGGAAATGAGGCCAGTCAGCCTTACAGGCATATATAAAGTCGAAGGAGTGAGCACTTCTGAATATTGTAAAAAAAGAAGGTTTTCTGAAATAAGAGCAAAGTCACCCTGTTTGAAATGTTGATGGTCAATGGTCCTGTGGCAGCAGGGGTACCAGGAAGCAGCTTCTAATGGCTTCGGCTCCACTGAGAAGCCTCTGGGTGTTTATATTAGGTGAGTGGGTTTGGTTTTACTCATCAGAATCAGTAAGAGTTTCCTCCGAGACAAGGTTATGCGGGACACATGGTCATGCCCTTCACACTGACATGGAAAAGCTGCACCCAATTCACTTCAAGGAAAATCGCGATGGAGCAAAGTGTCACAATAATGTCACTCAGTCTACAAGGCATCGCCTACACAACACAAAACGTAGCATTCCGTGACTTTCCAGGACACTAAATGGCCTCTCATTTCCTCAACTGTTCTTTCCATGACACACACGAACACACAAACACAGCAATGGCCAGTCAACCATAACTATGGACTGAGACTAGAAAAGAACTTGGGTGAGTGTTTCAATGTTCTTCTTGCATTTAGTAGATGGCTATAAGCATTAGCTCTTGTGGTTTCCTATAACAGGGTCTCTTGGCTGATTGAATGATCCCAATATTGACATAGGAAAAGGAGCCACAAAGAAGATGTGGGGTGACTGCTGGGGGAAGCCAAGCAATGAGAATGAATGATGAAAAGAAAAATGGGTGCTTGCCTCAGCAGCTTGTCATTAACGGTAAAGAGCTACCAAGAGAAGCAGATTTGTAAAAAAAAAAAAAAAAAAAAGCAGATATTTCATAAAACCTTTCTTTTCCCTTTTTGCAACTCATGCATATTGTTTTCAAGCTAGTAAAAATAAATAACTATTTGAAAAAGAAATTAGTGCATGAGAGCTCTTTTTAAGGATTACTAATTAAATCAATTTCTTTGCTTTTTTTCATTTCTTTCTTTCCTCTCATTTAGGTGCTTCTATGTAGTCACTAAAGGCATAGATTCAAATGAAGTTAAGACTGCAAAGAACCCATCAATTATCCAGCAGCCCATTAGTTTAAGAATCTTTTGTCCTGCTAAAACTGGTTTGGCTCAGTGGATAGAGCGTCGGCCTGTGGACTGAAAGGTCCCAGGTTCGATTCTGGTCAAGGGCATGTACCTTGGTTGCAGGCACATCCCCAAAAGGAGTATGCAGGAGGCTGTTGATTGATCTCTCTCTCTCTCATCCATTTTTCTGATTCTCTATCCCTCTCCCTTCCTCTCTGTAAAAAATCAATAAAATATTTTTTAAAAAAAAAAGAATAGTTTATCCAAAGAGCACTTTGTTCAAAATCATTGAAAGTTAACACAAAACATCCTGGTTGGAGTTCGCGTGGGTTTCTTTCCTCTCCCAGTCTTCACCGGCAGTGATGCCGGGAGGAATTCTGGGTGGTTCCCTGCAGGGCGGTCTAGAACAGGGCCCCCCAGGTTAGCAATGGAAAACAGTGAGGCACATAAAGATGAAGGAATTCAACATCACATAGGTGGTAAGCAGCAGATAAACAGTTCTTCCTCACATTTCCATCTCTTACGTTTTCTTCTCAATTCTTTATTTATGTTGTAGCTCTGAAAAATTACTTTCTGAAAGAGGAAAAGGATACCAAGGAACTGAAAACTGATTCACTTTTTCCCCCCCTTCCATTTCAAGAAACTAAAACACCTGGGTGTGCCACGCAATCGTTTTGACACTGACCTAGAATCCCAGAATATTTCACTGTGACCCACTTACTGATCGTATCAGTTTTACGCAAACTGTTATGTGGCAACGAAGTTCTCCGATTACCATTTTTTAACATCTCTCCCCTGTGCGTCAGCGGGAGGGCATGTTAAAAAACGGATGGCTTTATTTAGCGAGGGGACCCATTTCCCAAACCTGTCGTGTTTCCTTCGTGAGTCAGTCTCTCAAAGCTTATATTGCAGTCATTGTTTTTGTATTGTAAAAGTAATTAATCCCTACCTTAAGAAGATCAACTCCACATAGGCTCTATGAAATTCCTAGCCTAAACAATCATTTCTAATGGCTCGCTTTCCCAAGGATTGCTTAATATTACCCAGCTATGACCAGCACTGTGCAAAAATATGGAACACTTGGGAGAAGGCTATGGCAACCATGGAACTTGAGAAAATATGTGTATTGGAAGGGAAAAAATATAATGTTGGTGGTCACTGAAGTGAACAATTTGGGGGGGGGTCAGGAAGGAGCCTCTAAGAGTTTAGTGTATTGTGCTTTTCCAAACGTATGGCTTTATTTAGCAAACTTGGGACAGTCCTTATTCTTTTTCTATTATTATTACTTGTGTGTCAGCAGGCGTAGCTTGGCCTGCTCCTTCACAGGCCTGACGCTGAGTCAACGCTCAGCATCCAAACCACACATAAACTATTTTTTCCTTAGAAAGTGCTCATCTGGTGACTTAATAAAAGTACTTTCATGGTTGGAAAGAGAAAAGACGTGTGTGCCTTCTTCTTACAGGCTTCAAGCTGCTGATGATTTCTAGAAAATACTGATGTCAGCAACATTCAAAAGGGAGAGAGTTTGGAGATGAAATCTACCTCTTCTGCTTTTTTTTTTTTCCTACTATTCCCATACCTGGAAGCCAGAGTGACATAGCCTTGGCATTTACCACATTGCCCTGAGGTCAGGATAGTTGACCACTGACTCTAGTCAACTGATACAAGGTCCGTAAAAAGCACAGCAAGGAAGAGTAAGACACTGAGCCCTAAAGTCATGAGAGATCACAATACTACCACCAGTAATAATAATAGCGAGTGTGTTTTTGAACATTTACTGTATTCCAGCCACTAAGTTAAGCATTACATACATTGTTTCCCCTATTCTCACAACAACTCTTTCATTTCTGTTGTGCAGATGTGGAAAATGAAGCTTAGGAAAGTAAAGCAATCCATCCAAGTTTATAGAGCTAGTAAATTGTGGCGCCAATATTAGGAGTGTTTTCTCCTACTCCCTAATTCCAACACTCTGCAGAGAGGAAGTGGGGCCAGATGATCAGTAAATTCCAGGTGAACCTTTAGAGCTTTTGATTTCATACCAAAACCATCCCCACATCTCTACTAACAGGACAATTGTATATCTTCTCCCCCAACACATGGAAACACAGTCAGGAACAACCTTTCCAATCTCCTTCCTCAAAGTGCCTGTTTATACAGATCCTATGTTTCAAATGAACTACGTCTCATGCTCCAGGTGAACAATTTCTGAGGGCCTTTCACCTCCCTGGCTTTGTAGTCACTGTCCTATTTTGCTCTTCTAGCTATATTCTCTCTTCTTGCACCCATGCCTATCAAAATCCAAACTTGACTATCATTTTGAGACTAAAGGGCACTTTCCCTACAAAGCTTTCTCATTAGATGACATCTGCTCTGTGCACTATTTCCAATAACCAGCCACATATGTCATGGAAGACATCCTAGCCTTCTTGGTCCCTATAAACTATATGTGCAAGGGCCACACATTGAAAACACACAAAATTGTCTAACAGCCCTGTGCTTCTACTGTGAAGGCAGCTTATTCTCTTGTCACTCTCATCTACTAACTGCCACATTAATCTTGAGTCAAGTACAGCCAATAAAATTATAAAGAACTGCTCATTTTCAATACCTTCTATATGATAAAAAAAAAAGTAAAGCATCACATCCTAGCTAATAAAAGCCTAATATGTAAATTGTTGCCTGGACTGAGAGTTCAGCTGGAAGTTCGACTACTCAACTATGATGCCAACTGACCACCAGGGGCCAGACTCTCTGACAAATAGGTTAGCTTGCTGCTGGGGTCTGGCCAATCAGGACTGGATGAGAAGGGATTGGACATGCCCTGGACCTCTCCTGCAGTCCCTCCTGTGGTCCCTTCCCAGCCACCAGCCCTGATTGGCCCCAATCAGGACTGGACAAGATGCCCCTGATCACTCCCAATCACTGCTCAGGTGGAGGGATCCCACTCTTGCACGAATTTATGCATCAGGACTCTAGTAATTTATAAATACTTACTGTGGCTCCTTAAACAAATAAAAATGAAGCAATTTCAGAAAAAAAAATGTTGCTAGAAAATAATTCGGGTTAAAACTTCTGAAACACAACCAAAGATATGTGAGGTGTATGTGATCATTTTGGTGCCATGTTACAGCCATACTTCAAGTACTTGTAGTATACTTTAGAGTCTTTGAGATGGATTTCCATAACAGTTCCTTCAGCAGGAACTTTATAACCAGTAGTCAAAGCTAGTCTAAGCACTACTGATCTTCATTCAAAAATTAATAATATCAATAATGACAATGAAAAAAGAGATTTTAAATAAGTAAACTTGAATCAAATAATATATCAAATTTGTCATATGTCTTAAAACATAAAAAAAAATGTATTTGAAAACTTCAGACAGAGGATGTAGGAATTAAAGAGTACAGAAGTAGGGAGACCTCATGACTGATGTACAAACAGAGAGAAAGAAACTTGGAGAGAAGGATCATGTACAATGATAAGAAAAGCACAGCTTCCATGTCCCAGATACAATCTCTGCTCTCAACATTCATTTTTTTTTTGGTATTTAAATTTCATTTCTTAGTTACATTCAATATTATTTTGTATTAGTTTAGATGTTGGAGGGGGAATATTTATAAAGTGTATAATTGTTTAACCACTATGCTCTCAGAATTCTTGACAGATGGGCCTACAGTTGGTTCAGCTAGGCTAGAAGTCTTCAAAATCATCATCCAAATTTTATCTTCCTTTAGAAAGTAATCAAAAATATAGGGCTGCATTTTCTTTACAATGAGGCCAATGTGGATGTATAGCTTATTCTCTCGAGTTTTATGAAGAGTAATGTGTTTTTTTTAATATGGATGTATTTATATAAACTACTTTTATTTGTAGAGGATCTTCCAATAGGGATGTCTTATAATAATGCAACCTCTGGCCCTTATTATATAGACCACTTATTAGTGGGAGTGTTGGCATAGTACAGTGAAAGAGCTGTAATCTGATTTCAATTGCAGCTCCTCATCTGCCCTGATGTCTGAATTAGTGTCATCACAAGGCATATCATATTATAGGAATAGTCTGAACAGAAGCCTAAAGTTCACAACACAACTCTTCTATCTTTTTGCAAAGTCTAAAAGGTCTGAAGGCAAAATAAGGACACTAAATTTGATGTGGAATGAGAGGTGCAGCAACTGTGCCAAAACAAGAACATTTGTATACATGTTACTCTACCCTTGTTCTAATCAGACTATAAAATAAAGCATTGGTTTGCAGGCCGGGTCTTTCGTGTCCTCACCCAGGCACAGGAGATCCACCAAGCCCCAGCTGTATTCTCTTATCTGTCTTTTCTTCAACCCTTCGCCACCCCTTCTCAGGTTCACCCTACACAAGGGTTAGACTTAGCGTATTTCATTTTATTTCCCACCCATTGTTAATATCTTAAGTATTTAGTATTTCATAGACACATTTGGTTTAGGGTATTCTTTCAAAAATTTTATTTCCCACCCATTGTTAATATCTTAAGTATTAGTGTTTCTTAGACACATTTGGTTTAGGGTATTCTTTTAAAAATAGACACATTAATTTGACTTTCTTCAAAGGTTATAGTTTATAGCACATTGTTTTGCAGTATAACTTTACCCTTTGTTAAATTTTGGTATGATGCAGTTTATTTCCAAAATCTCAATCTCAAATGCATGTTTCCTTTAATAAGCACACCTATGAAGTATAAAACATAAAGAATTTGATGTGTAAGTCCAGAGACAATCTACCTCTTTAGACCTACAGGCCACGCTGAGGATGAATACCACTCAGAAGTCACATCACAAATCCCTAGTAGACCTAAGATATTATATGAGTAGGGAGAAAAAAAAAGAATGCATAAAGATACAAAATAAGAAATGGTGAGAGTGATAACTTCAACAAAAAAAAGAAGAGCCTGTGTTAAGAATGATGGTAAGAAGCCATGTGAAGAAAAGATAATTATTCCTATACATAAGACAGTCATGGGACCCATTTCTCAAAGAAGAAAATATTGTCTTTGGGTCTCTACTCAAAATGGAAATTATCACAGTATAGCTTTCAACCACTTTAACCTAGAGAGAAAAACACGAAGGCATTCCAACATAAGAAATATATTTTTCAAATACAATAGGCTGAAGAGTTGCCTCTGAACTAGGGGTTACATGGCCTAGACCCAAGACTAACTAGCTCATGGCTTTGGTCAACGTTGTGTGGTTTTGAAGTTGCCTCAAGAATTCACTGATGAGGCAGGCCATTGGTAATTCGTTCCAAAGATCTGGTAGAATAAATTGTAAGTATTTCACTGCTAACCTTTGGTTTTCTTACTAATGATTAATCCTATGATCATAAATTATAAAACCCTTCTTAATTGAGCTGGTATAATAAGAAACACTTTGCCTTATTATGAAAAATAATACAGAAGTTTCTCTTGTCACTCAAATTATGGCATATTTAATACTTTGTAAATTTCATGTAAAAACTCTACCACAAAAGTCCAAAATAAAGAGACTTGCTTAAAATACAAAGGATAAAGCAAACATTAGGGCTTTGGTCAATGGTTCTCAACATTTGTAACAATTTAGAATCACATGGGAACATGAATAAAAACTGATTTCTAAGGTTCCACCCTCAGAGAGATTATATCAGACGTTCTTAGGGTAGGACTAGGGTCCTAGTGTTCTTTTAAAAGCTTCTCAAATGATTGCATTATGCAACTAGATAGAGAATCTTTAAACTCTCTACTTATGAGAAGGCAGCAGGTCGATAGAATGGAATTTTTTCATGTTTGGGAATTCAGGCTCAAATTACACAAGTTGTCATTTGTGTGGTTTGGAGCAAGTGAATCTGCCTCTTTGTGTTTCATTTTTCTTATCCTTAAAATAAAGGATAATTATCTTCTCTCAGAGACCCCTCTGGGGTTGTTTGAGGGTCCAAAATCATAGAGGGGCCCTAGCCGGTTTGGCTCAGTGGATAGAGCATCAGCCTGAAGACTGAAGGGTCCCTGGTTTAATTCCAGTCAAGAGCACATGCCCAGGTTGTGGACCTGATCCCCAGCAGGGGCCATGAAGGAGGCAGTTAGTCAATGATTTTTTTCTCATCACTGATGTTTCTATCTCTCTCTCCCTCTCCCATCCTCTCTGAAATCAATAAAAATATTTATTTTAATCAGAGATTGGCTAGCAAGTGGTGAGCATGCAATAAGCCAGGACTCTCTCCCATTCTTAGACACTTCCTTGTTCTGCTATTTATTCAGGATGTATTATATTCTAGGCACTATGCTAGATTCTTTTTTTAATTACAGTTGAGATACAATATTAAATTGGTTTCAGGAATACAAGATAGTGAATAGACATTTATAGATCTTACAAAGTGATCAACCCAATAAGTCTACTACCCCTCCGATGCCATGCATAGTTATTGCAATGTTACTGACTATATTCCTTCTGCTGTGTTTTATTACCCCACGATTACTTTAATAACTGGCAATTTGTTCTTCTTAATCCTTTTTTGTGTTTTTCACCCACCTCCTAAATCTTTCCTCTCCCTCCCTCCTAAACCCCTTACCACCAATGGGTAAAGAAGATGTGGTACATATATATAATAGTATATATCTCAGCCATAAAAAAAGAATGAAATCTTACCATTTGCAACAACATGGATGGACCTAAAGGGTATTATGCTAAATGAAATAAGTCAGACAGAGAAAGATAAATATCATATAATTTCAATTAAATGTGAAAGCCAAATTCTTTACAGATAATATCTTGATTAATTTTCATAACAAATCAATAAGGTTATAGTTTACCTTTCATTTAGCTATTGTTATCATCCTCACCACCACATCATCAGATTTGTGTTTTGGGAAATGTACAGGGAAAGGAGTGGATAGATTAAGAAGAACTGATTAAGAAGTTTGCTGCTAGTGTATACTGGGAGATGGTCAAGCTGCAGATTAAGGCATTAGTGCTTATAGTTGAAAGGAAATGATGATTAATGAATGATGTCAGTGGTAGAACTGAAAAAGACCATTGCAACCAACTGACTTTTAAAGTTCAAATGAAAGAGTTGGATATGATGCCCAAGTTCTAACAAACTACTGCCACCAAGAAATGGAGCAAGAGGAAGGGCTAGAGGGTGCAGGGTTATGGGAAGGGTAAGCAGTGAAACGGGGAGTGAAGATTTCACTCCTCAGTTTGAGGTACCAGCAGGCACCTTGAATTGGAGAACTGCAGCCTTGCCGTGAAAGATGCCCAAGGTCTTAAATTTAGATGACTTGCAAAAATTTTAGATGAGTGGGTGAAAGTTGAAGTCCTAAGAATGAATCAAATGGTTTTGAGAGAAGGTAACAAACTAAAATACATACTGACAGCTGTGATGGAAACAACAAAAATAAGATTCAGAGCACACATCCATGAGTCCACTCTGTTTTCTGCTCAAACATGAACAATTCCTAGAAGCAACATCAATGCGGTTTGGGCTGATCTTTGTTCCTAACGGATCAGGAAGACTGACCAGGATTTCAGAATGGCTTCTTTTCTACGGCCTTTCCTGATACAGCCATTTCTAAGCTCCTCAGAGATCCATGTTCATATTATCCTGTGATCATGCACCAGACCTGACTCTCACCTATGTCAGCGACTGTGTTTCAGATCAGGTGAGAACTTGGAGAAGGCGGTGTGTATGATTTAGTGTTGTTGGGGCAGATAAAATAGTGACTTCCTACTGGAGGTTATGGGCTTTACAGGTTGATATCCTTAAATGAGTTCAGCCTCATATGTTGAAATGTCCCATCCCTGTTTTGTCCCCAAAAAAGAAGAACCTAGATATTTAGATACTGAGAACCTTTTGCTTTTATCTTTATATAGTGGTACCTCAAGATAGGAGCTTAATTCGTTCCTTAACCTGGAGGCGTGAGAAACTATGAGATGCTTGAGTCGCGGTAAACTGGTGGGTCACGTGCAGGCGGCCAATCCGCCCGATTACTCCTATCTCAAATGTTGCTCGTATTTCAAAGCAAAAATCGTTTGCTCTATGGCTCGCATCTCAAAAATCTCGTATGTTAGGGCACTCGTATCTCGAGGTACCACTGTAGATTTACATATATTTATGTATAATAGATAATATACATATTTATACATGTCATATTTTATATAGAAATTAGAGGCCCTGTGCACAAGATTTGTGCACTGGGAGAGGAGGACCCCTCAGCCTGGCCTGCGCCCTCTTGCAGTCGGGGAGCCCTCGGACATCCTTAACGCTGCTGCGAAGGCTGGACAGGTATCCACCACGGAGCTCGCCAGCTGTGAGCCCAGCTTCTGGCTGCGTGGCGCTCTCCCTGTGGGAGCACACTGACCACCAGGGGGCAGTTCCTGCATTGAGCATAGGTTTGGTGGATTTGCCTATTAGACTTTTATGATATAGGATATCACAGATGTAATATTTACATATTTTAAATGCTTGTCCTTTACCTCATTATCTGTCTTTGGTTTGTTAAGTTCTCCCAATCTGCAAATGTCAAAAGCCCATCTTTCAACATCCACACCTAAAACCTCTTTAAGAAGCTGTCCTTGCTCTGTCCCTAAAGGAAGGAATTGTCAGTCACTTTGTGCCCCTCAGCACCTTGTATCTGTTAAAGCATTCATTGTGTTCTTCCATGTGTTAGTGGTCTGTGTGTGGGGGGGTGGAGGGGGGGTATTGTGTGTGTGTATTTGTGTGACTGTGTTTTGAATTAATGAAATAGACACATGGTTATGTAAGTAACAATAATTAGAAGGTTTCATAAAAGCACCAGCCATGAATACTTTGCCGCACCCCACCACTTCATATTGAAAATAACACTTTCCGCAGGGAAATCACTCCCACATTTGCAGATAACGACAGTGCACTTGGCCTTCCATTGCATTTTCTTATTGGTGATGCAGTCCTTCTTTCCACACAATGTGAGACATCATTGTAAATGGGCATCTGTATAACGGATTGGAGGAGAACACACTCTACACATCTGGATTCTTCCACATATGGCTCATTAGCTGTTGCTGCAAACGCCAGCATGCACTCCATGTTGATGCAATTAAATGTGACTAGAAAAATACATGCTTCTCACATTTTTAGCTATCCATATGCCTATATTTGGCATGCAGTTCAATGTAGTCACAGGAATTTTAAGAAGAAAAGCTTTCTACAGCCATGTCTGTTAACCATCATTGTGCTACTTCCTAGAAGCAAGGGGAAAATGAGTGGTACTGGGCTGCAGGCCACTTCGCCACATTGCCATAATGAGAGAATGCCTATTAATAAATAAAGTCAGTCAAGCATCAGGATGACTAGCCTGCTCTTCGTGATGGTAATAATACCCTTCCCCTTGAAACTGTCCAGAAAAGAGGCAAAACAGGAGTCGTAGCCAACATTTTTGTGCAGGAACACAAAGTAGGTGATTACTAATAATTTTTCTCTCAGCACTGTCACACTAAATGGCCTGAGAAGTGTGTGGCCCACTCTGAGTCAGATGGAGAGCACAGCCCATTAGCTTCCAGTCCTGGGTGAGCCAGCCGGAATGAAATCCGATAGCGAGGGCTGTGGGAAGCAGACATCCACTCTTTCACTTTCACTCTTGCAGGCCTTGTTTTTGCCCTTTATAGGCTGAAGACCAAGTTCATGGCCACGTTGCAATGACTTTCAAGTCTCCGCACACATCGGAGTCGCAGAAAATAAGGGTCACCCTACAACATGTCCTCTTTGAGAGTGGTTACAAATGGAAAAGATGTGTTTTTCTTCCCTTTTATTTGGTCATCTGCCATGGGAAGATATTGAGTCGCATAATATCTGCATTCTTTCTTATCTGAAATCTCTTGCCGCCATTCCAAACTAAGTAACTACTAAACTGAAGATGGTATGCCATTATTAATTCAAGTCATCCAAACTGTCCAATGTCTTCAAGCGAATATCCTGGATAAAGACATGGAAGTTCACCTACAGGAGGTTTATAGGCTTTCCTCTCCGAAATCATGCATGTAAGGGAGTGATGCAAGCAGGATTTTGCTAGAGCACATCTCCTGGACTATGATAGCCAGGTGTGTACGGTGTGTTCAGAACTCCCATTGGGTGTTTAGCTTTCACTGAGGCCAAGGATCAGAGTCCAGCTCCATACTTTTTCCTAACAAGTATGATTATATGATGCTCTGGGGACCAGGGCATAATTTGACATCAACTGCAGTTTTAATACTTACATTCTCTTCCTCCGTGAGGTGCATAGAGCGCAGAATAGAGGGAGTTCAGCCAAGAATACAAACTTGATTGGTGCAATGAGTGAAATCTCACCTCCATAGCACCAAAGTCACTCCTCATTGATGTAAAGTCAATTCCTTTAATTATTTCAAGAGTCACTTGTCACTAGAATCCTATACAATAAAAGCCTAATATGCAAATAGACTGAACGGCAGAATGACTGATTATTGGGGGCAAGGCTGGCGAGCAGGCAGGTCCAGGCCAGCCAAGGCGTGTGCCAGTGGGCAAAGGGAGGGAACAGCGATGGGGAGGGGCCGTGGCAGAGGAGTGATGGGGGAGGGAGCAGGGCAGGCCACTCGTGGCCGGTGCCGTCCCCCAATTTGGCCCATGTATTGCCTCCCATAGAGGGAAGGGCAGGCAGTGGCTTAGGCCTGGACAACCCCTGAGGGCTCCTGGTCTGGGAGAGGGTACAGACCAAGCTGAGGGACCCCCCTGAGTGTAAGAATTTTCATGCACTGGGCCTCTAGTCTAATTATAATCCATTATGAATTATGAATTATGGACAGAGACAAGTGGTAAGAATTTTTAAAGGGAACAATTTTTCTTAGGTTCTCTATCTTCTTTCTCAGTGCTCTGCTCCACAATCCTCATAGCTTTCCCTCAAGGTTTCTGCTTCCAGAAGAATCTTCTTACCAAAATGGTTCCTGCAGCTGACTCATAAACCTACCAAAATGAGAGATAATAAGGTTCAAGACATTGTTTCTAAAAATGTCATCTTTGGATCACCTGGGTCCTAATCACCAGGGTCTGCATCTGCATCCACAACCCAATGCAGAAATCAAATTATCCTGGGGTGGGACTCAGAATGTCATTCTTAACCCCACCAGCTGATTACAATGCACTCTCCATACCAAGATCTGCAAGCTTGACTACTTCCAGTATTTCCAAGTATTTTAAAGAAAATAGCTTCAAATTAATGAATTTTTCTGCATATATCTGAACTGAATTGCTTCCCCATATAATCATCTGGCCCAGGTAATCATCTATGTAGCAGATTTGCACTTTAAGATTGAGTTAATGGGACCATATGGAATTGAGATCACATCAACTTAGGGGGTTATTGATTCTGGCATCTGACATCAGTTTAAACTTGAAGCCAGAATTTATGAGCTGCTTAGAGATATGTTTTTAACTTCCAGGAACTGAATGTTCTTGTGGTAGCAAACACAGTTGGAAGTCTATAGAATCTTAATAGATTTATTGGCCTGTGTGGTGGATATGCATGATTACCTGACATGCTGGAGAACAGACGAGAAACATTAATGATTCTGAAGAATTCTGTCGAAGCTGAAGAATCTGGCTGTAGGTTGTACTTGAGTTGCATCCAGAATTAATACATTGGTGAGCAATGCCCTATGCACAGTGGTACCAAATAAATATAATAATAAATAGGCAATACTTATTTCATGAGTAAGAAAATTTCTAAGTAACCTCAGAACATTTTTCTTCACAAACAAGCTATTATTTTCCTATTAAAAACAATTTCTTTAATATCAAAAACCATATTTATTTCTTGAGCTGGATAATTTTTATCCTGTGGAGAAATATCTCTGGGTAAGCACTCTCCTATCTAATAAAAGAATAATATGCAAATTGAGCATCACTCCAACACACAAGATGGCTGCCCCCATGTGGACACAAGATGGCCACCACAAGATGGCCAACAGGGGAGGGCAGTTGGGAGAGACCAGGCCTGCAAGGGAGGGCAGTTGTGGGCAATCAGGCCAGGAGAGGAGAGTAGTTGGGGGAGACCAAGCCTGTATGGGAGGGCAGTTAGGAGTGATCAAGCTTGCAGGGGAGGGCAGTTAGGGGTGATCATGCCTGCAGGGGAAGGCAGTTAGAGGTGACCAGACCTGCAGGGAAGGGCAGTTGGGGGGGGGGAGGCAGGCCTGCAGGGAAGAGCAGTTGGAGGGAGGGGCCCAGGCCTATAAGGGAGGGCAGTTAGGGGTGACCATGCCTGCAGGGGAGGGCAGTTAGGGGTGATCAGCCTACAGAGGAGAGCAGTCAGGGGCAATCAGGCTGGCAGGGGAGTGATTAGGGGATGATCAGACTGGCAGGCAGAAGCAGTTAGGGCAATCAGGAAGGCAGGCAGGTGAGCAGTTGGGAGCCAGCAGTCCTGATTGGATGCTCTGGGGACCAGTGCATAATTTGGTTGGGCCTAAACGGGCAGTTGGATATCCCTCAAGGGGCCCAGACTGGAGAGTGTGCAGGCTAGGCTGAGGGACACAACCCCCCTCCCATGTACAAATTTCATGCACCAGGCCTCTAGTAAATGATAATTGAGAATACCTCCCTGTTATGAATAGTATACTGTAATTAAATGAGGCGATGATACTCTCCAAATGCAACCTTTTAACTAGACGTTGTTTCTCACTTGGGGGACAAGGTAGTGAGTTCCTTATTTTCTTATATATGGGCACTAAGATTCCAGAGAGAAAGAGCTTCTCATCAAAGGGACACTTGATGTTCACCCATCATCTCCTGATGCCCAAAGAGCTACACTCCAGATGAGCTGGTATGATAGTCTGCTAAGACTGAGTCAGGAAATGGGTTTTTGCCATCACTCATTTCAGATGTGCCAAAAACCTCCAAATGAATGAAAGATTAAATGAGTTTCTCTAGGCATAGCCATATAGACATTTTTCAAAAGCAAACTTTATAGTATGGCTCAATACTTGAATGTCAACCTGATTTAGAGCTAAACCAGGAAATCATGCTTTGTTTCCCAGTCAGGGCACATGCCCGGGTTGTAGGCTCAATCCCCAGTGTGGGGTGTACGGGAGGCAGCAGATCAATGATTCTCATCATTGACGTTTCTATCTTTCTCCCTCTCCCTTCCTCTCTCAAATCAATAAAAATATTTTTAAAAGCAAACCTTATAGTAGTAGTTCATTAAAATCTGTATATCTTTAGAAACAATACAATACCAAGTTCAGATATTTCACAGATCCACACATTAATAAAACACAATTTTACTCTTCCCAGATGATGTTTAATTAAACAATAATAAGAATAATGAAAACGTGAATATAAGGAACATTATGTTGGGAGAAGGGGAAATGCTGGCCTTTGGGATTTCAATGTAGATTAATTCTGTTTTTTTCTTTTTTCTTTTTCTTTTTTTTTCTTTTTTTTTTTTTTGTCTAACGTTTTACATAGGTCTTCTTTTTCCCCAGTTGACCCCACCCCCCTACATTCCTTCCCACCCCAAAACCCCAGTGCCTGTGTCCATCGGATATGCTAATATGCAAGCATACAAGTCCTTTGGTTGCTCTCTAACCCCCGCTCCCTTACCATATGTCTCTGAATCTATTCTTGTTCATCAAATTATGTGATTCTTTTTTTTTAATATATTTTATTGATTTTTTACAGAGAGGAAGGGAGAGAGATAGAAAGTCAGAAACATCGATGAGAGAGAGACATCGATCAGCCGCCTCCTGCACGCCCCACTGTGGAGATGTGACCACAAGCAAGGTACATGCCCCCAACCGGAATCGAACCTGGGACCTATCCACTAAGCCAAACCGATCTCGGCTATGTAATTCTTTTTTATCCAGTGAAGATTTATTAATTATTTACTCATGCTTAGCACCACATTAAATATCAGGAATTCTAAGTGCAATAATATAGCATTGTCTTTGCCCGCACATAAATTCGAATTCAACAGGGAGAAACAAACACATTAACAAATAATTATGGCACCGTGTGTGTTAATTGTCACAAATAAGGATGGCTTTTTACATGAAGCCTCGGAATTCTCATTAAAGACACCATTTGAGCTTAGACATGAAGAATGAGGGAAGTTGGGGGACAAGCAGTCACATCAGAGAAGCTGCAAGGGTCAAGTTAGGGCTGGCTGAGCAAACACAATGTTTTCAGGTGCTGGCTGGGAGGTCCACAGCTGTAGCAGAGAACAGACGAATAGTGTCTAAGGGACTATGAAAAAGTTACCCGTGACCCTTCACAAAATTAAACTATTTTCAACAGATAATTTTCTAAACCAATTACATGAAATGTCTCAATAAAGTTGGCAATATAAAACTTTCCACCAAAGTAGGAAATATTTGTCGAAAAATAATACAATCTTAGGACCACATGAGAAGCTTAAAATTCCATTCTACAGAATCATAAACATGGCTTTTTGAAGTCACAGGCAGTTCATAATTATAAGGAAACTAAATAGCAAGATGACCAACTAGGTCAGCAATTTAGGGCCCTAATCATCTGGTCCTATTCAGTCCATTTTAGAATTCTTCCATTGTGTGAGATTAGAGGATAGGCTTTCTTCTAAGCTAAGTGCAAAAGTAAAATTAAAATAAATTTAAATCTTTAGAGCTAAAAATGGTGTGTAATTATTGGTCCATTTCTCTAATCATGGGCAGTCTTCTCTGCTCTGTCCTCAGTATCACACAGCACTTCAGCCCAATACTCACAGATGTTCTAGAAAGAAAAAGTAATCTTATAAAAAAGCAAATAAACAGGATATGCTTCACCTACACCTCTGCCTTCCCCCCCTTCACCATCCCACTACAAGGCACTATCTCAGAAAGATTCTATAAAAGCCTCTTCCAATTGACTGGAGATCAATATTTCTGTTGTAGAAAATCAACTTTTACTTAAATTAAGAGATATAATTCAAAAAAAGACAGATTTTGAATCTTCATCTTCCAAATTATGTTCCTATTTTGATCTTTTTCCTTTTGTGACTATGTGTTCCCAGAATGCCTGACATGTTTAAATATCTTGACTACCATGACCATATTGCTTGTTGGTCTTATGCAATAGGTTGTTCAACTTTTAGAACATTCCATTCAAATATGAAAAATATCAACTGCAACACAGCATGAATAATAAAATAAAACTGCATATGTCCTTGGGTAATTTTTGGAGGATATACATTAACAGTATTTTTTTTCTCTCTCTCCTCATGTGAAGTATTAAATAAAGTTAAGTAACAAAACTTTGGTGAAGAAATAAATTACAAATACCTCTTAAACATTCTTCTCTAAATTTCCTAAATAATTGTTTTAGCCTCTGCTTGGCCCTCATAGTGGAAAGCCTAAGACACTCCGATGAAATCTGTATAAACACCCATCCATGTCTTAACTCATCAAGGAAACTGTTATGATTCTAACCCCACTTTAAGAGTTCATTATTGTGAATGTTAGCTATTCCTTGGTCTGAAATTGCATTGCAATAGAATCACTATATCAAAAGTTTCCATTTATTACTTAATATCCTTAAATATGCATAATTTAACACAAACATTTTCTAATTTATTATCACTTGGCAATCTCACTAATTCAAATTATATTAACCATTCCACTGTTACAGAAGACCAGAGAAAAAACCAAGCCACACTTAGAGAAAGGAGAGTTACATTTTAATTATAATAATGCGCAGGACCAGAGAACAAGGTATCTCTCAAATGGTGAATCCCTCCTCCCACAACATGGAGGAAACTTTTTCTATTTATACTTTTTCTTTCTCTTTGTCTCCCCCAAATTTGGAATGAGACTTCCAGGCCTCTGAAAGAGAAGGCCTATGTGTCTGGGAAGGGGCCATGAGACCATATCTCAATTGCCAGCACTGTCTGGGGCATAGTTTATGGCCTCTCTGGAATGGGAGTAGTCTTATTTTCCTAATTATTTATGCAAGCAAATGTTTACAGAAGCCAAAATAGTAAAATTTAATATAACTCCCTCTCCAACAATAACCCAAAAAATTTTCAAACAGCAGTTTTTATATAAAATAGATGCTTCATTCTGCATTGGTCTTATGTACATGAGTCAAATCATTGACTCTTTTGGGTTATTTTTGAGGAGGGAGTTATATTGAACCCTGAGGACTATAAGCTTGATAGAATTAATTTTCTGCCAAATAAAGCCAGTTTATAAGATAAGGGCCCAGAATGAGGGCCAGGAGTAATCTTTAGAGGGTCCAAAGAGTCTTGGACTCTCTATTTTGCCTGGGTTGTTTTAAGCCAGGTGTGATGAAGCCACGTTAGGATCCCATCAACTTTGACTGCCGTGGGGGTGGTCAAGATGATGGTGTGTGGTCCTTTCCAGATATGAGTCAGTCTTTGTGTGGCAAATTTCTTTACCCAAACAGAGCCACCAGGTTGGAAGGGATGGACTGAATCAGAAGTTACAGGTAGAGCATCTCAGACATGCTTCCAGATTGCTTTCTGGGTGGACTATAAAACCTGTAAGAATTTGAGTAAAGATTGGTTATGGATATCAGCTTTTCTAGATTGGGTTTCTGTGTAAGCTGGTGTGGTAGATAGTTCATGGTCTGGAAGAGTCACTAGAATCTGTAGAGGTCCCAACTGGTTTTAGGGCAGCCTCCCAGACTGCCATCTGCAGCCTCCCTCCTGTTTCTGGGGTGTCCCCTTGTCGCACATACGTAGAGGTGGAAAGACTTAGTTATATTTGGTAGCGCTAGTTGGCCCATTGTCCTTGCTCTGCTCATGTCTATCTTACTGCCTAATATATTACCTCAAGGATCCTGGCTCTGAATTCTTTCAGGGAAAATGAATATCGGTGGGGTTCCTCTGACTACTTCCATGTTAAAGGGGGACAGAGTTTTCTTTTAGAGCCAAGAGATCCTTGCTGTCTGTCAGAGGGATGATGAGGTCTGGGCACAGAAGGAGGTGGACTTATGACCTGGCAGAGACAAACTGTAACAAATGGTCTGGTGGAAGGGAAAGAAAACCTTTTCGTTTTAATGACTTCTGTTGAAATAGAATTTTTTTCTCCTTAAAATTATTCCTCCATTTATTAAAAGAGCCAAATCAAGACTAATTTATTTATTTTATTCAACTTGGCTTGATTGTTTGCATAAACACAGCAAGAATGGTCACTGGCTACCTTTGCCGGAATCTCATGATTGAATCTTAATGTGCCCCGTAGGACCAAGAAGCCAAGCCATCCAGCTGCTGTCAGGCCTGCCTGCAGTATCTGCGGAGTTAGGTGACTTCCTCACCTGCAGCGACTCCACCTGGGCCCATGCCCTAAGCTTCAAGGCCCATCTCAGAAGCTCTCCTATTCATGGCAGCCTAGAGTGCGTGGGGGTTCCACAGGGATGCAGAGGTACCCTAATTGTTTCCCTTCTACTCTGACCAACCACCAGCGATGGTAAAGTATGGGCTTGACAGTCCAGCACCAGCTATTTTCAGGGCTACCAAGCAAGATACCAGGCTTCTTCATGGCACTCTTATTGGCTTCAAGTCTTCAGAGTTCAGACAAGGCTCTTCAAAACAGGATACTGCAGGCAAAGTTTTCCATCAATAAAGACACTATTGGAAACCAGTCCTATTGAATTTATGCAAAGAAATGTATTGCCATGATTTATTTATTAAGTATTGCCAAATTTCAGAAGAATTGTATAAGGAGAAAAATATACTGACCCGCTTTAAGATCTTCTGATTTTCCTTGCCAGTCCTTTTTATGGACTCTCTAGAGTAATATTTAGTGTAATAATAAAACAGTAACTGTTGCATTTCTATTATCAGTCCCTCCTAAGTACTTTGGCATAACTATTTACCCTCTGTTTAGGGAGACAGAATGTAAGTTATTTATTCTCCGTGGCTTACTGGCCTGTATTATTTGATTAATTCCCTTTTAACATTTCTCTTTTCACAACCACTATAAATTTTACACTTCTAGATGAACCTGTAAACCTTCTTTCTATGTCCTTTAAAAATGCATGACCATGCCTCAGACTTAGTAATTCCTTATTCTTAGAAACCTTAATCCTTTAATGATTACTAAAAAGTAAACAGCCAGCATTTCTTAGAATTACATTTATGAACACACTTTAAATATACTTTTTCAAGAAAATATAACTAGACCTTCTGTGACAAAACTAACAGCAGGTAAATTGAAACTTGTCTAGTAAAAACTACTATATTTTTCCTTATGCAATTTTTAGAATATTGTATTGGTCTAATTTAATATTGGAAGAGTTCAAAAAAAACAAAATGGGGCAGAAAAATATTTATTGTACTTTGCAGAAAGGTTGCAGCCTTGAGCATAGCACATCCCTGATAAATAAGCCAGTAAAAATCAACAAAAAACAATTCTCCCTGCTCTCCCTGCTCCCCTGCCGACACCCCACCCCTTTTCTGCATTAACCATTTACTCTGTCCTTAGCAGGGGAAATAAGGCAAGTGGCCTGAGATCCTTTATATGTAGGTTTTGTTTGTTTGTGTTGTTTGTTGTTGTTGTTTTTAATATATTTTATTGATTTTTTACAGAGAGGAAGGGAGAGGGATAGAAAGTCAGAAACATCGATGAGAGAGAGACATCGATCAGCCACCTCCTGCACACCCCACACTGGAGATGTGCCTGCAACCAAGATACATGCCCCTGACCGGAATCAAACCTGGGACCTTTCAGTCCGCAGGCCGACGCTCTATCCGCTGAGCCAAACCCGTCTCGGCTATATGTAGGTTTTTAACAGATGCTGTCCCTCCCAGATTTTCCATCTTTACACTAAGCCCCAGAGGATCTCAAATCCTCCTCCTCCTTTACCACTTTTGATCTCTCTGACTATCCCCCTGCCCCTGAGCCCTGGGCTCCTCCATCTCAGCAGGCTGAGAGCCTACTACCCTAATTCCACCACCACCCCATTTCACACCGGTTCTGGAGCAGTCCTCAGTTCTCTCAGCCTACACAGGCCATGAGAGAATGTACCAATCTCAACCCAATAAGCCTTTGTTTAAACTTCTCTGGGTTGCAACTTTTACAAATTTTATACCTTTAAATTAACCCTAGAATTCCAAAATTTTAAACTAACACAGCAAAATCACACATCATGGAAAAGCAAATTAAAAATTCTTTACTGTACAAACATAGAGAGAAATTTTGTAACTAAGCACACAAATTCCCACCATGATAGACAGCAAGAACAACCTTGAGAAAAGAATTCTTAAGCAGGTGCTTGGGAAAGCTGCAGTCTGTCACAGTGTTCAGCCTCACTATACACAATTAGGCTTCCCCTTAAAGCAGAGTTTGTCCTATCTTTACACAAATTAAATGACAGAAAGAGGTAACACATACTGTCATGTGTACAGCCAGACAGCACAAAGTAGCTTTCGCTTCACACAGACCCTAACTCTTACATTCATACACCAGACAGTCCTATTTCTTTACCAGATATTTACTCAGAGTTTAAACAGTCCACCTGATTCCTGATTAATTGCCTAAGGAAGTCATATGACTTACAGTGAGGTGATTAAGCCCCGCCCCTTCCACTCACTCCAAGTGGGCCTGACTGATAGGGGCTCCTACCTTACAGTTTCTATTGACAGGGTCCAGAAGTGTCCATACACTTTCTCCAGATGTCAGCCAGGTCCTAGGCTGAGGTCCGGGAGCACCTGGAGTCCCCCAGTTTAATTCTGCTAAATCAGCAGAGCGGTGCCTCCCAGAGGCCTATCAGGCCCCCCTGGGGCCCCAAACCTGGTTCACTCACCTGAGGCCAAAACACCAGCATGTTTGGCCTTCTTCTCGGTTAGGGAACCATTAATGTTACAAAAGACCAGAGAAAAAAACCAAGCCACGCTTAGAGAAAGAGGAGTTATATTTTAATTATAATTATGCACAGGCCCAGAGAACAATGTCTTTCAAATTCTGAGGCCCGCCCCCCCTGTCCCCAACATGGAGGAAACTTTTTCCAATTATATTTTTTCTAGCTCTTTTTCTCCCAAATTTGGAATGAGACTTCCAGGCCTTCTGAGAAAAAAGGCCTGCATGCTGGGAAGGACCATGAGACCATATCTCAAGGCCTGGCCTGGTGCTAGCACTGACAACTCTGTCTGGGACATAGTTTATGGCCTCTCTGGAATGGGAGTAGTCTTATTTTCCTTATTATTTAAGCAAGCAAGTGTTTACAGATGCCAAAATATCAGGGTTAAAATTTCAAATAGCAGTTTTTATATGAGATGAAATAAGCCAGTCAATGAAAGAAAAAAAAAAACACATGATCTCACTCATTTATGGATAATAAAGAACATTATAAACTGATGAACAAAAAGATACATACAGAGGCAGTAAAGCATCAAACAGACTGTCAAATTACAGTGGGAAAGTTAGGGAGAGGTAAGGTAGATAAGAGATCAACTGAAGGACTTATATGCATGCATATAAGCATAACCAATGGACATAGACACTGGGGGGTTAGGGTATGCATGGGAATTGGGGGCGGGCAATGAGAAGATATGTATACATGTTATACATTAATAAAAAAAATTTTAAAAGATGTCACTATATGGAAAGTTTCCATTTATGACTTAATATCCTTAAATATCCATAATTTAACACAAACATTTTCTAATTTAATATCACTTAGCAATCTCACTGATTCATATTATGTTAACCATTCCACTGAAAACAACTTTAAAAGATGGATAAAGTGTTATAGATAAGGATAGATATAAATATATGTTATATGTAACAAATATATGTAAACATATAAATAAATATGTGAAGAGCTACAGAGACAGACAAGCCTTGATACATCAGGATCTAAAAAAGGGGGAAGGACAAAAAATAAATAAATAAGTCAATAAATAATAAAAATTTAAAAAAGGAAGGACAAGAATTTGAGGACAACAATCTTGTTGTTCTACTCTCTAACAGACATTTACCAGATCTTGAATAAAGCCAAAAGACTAGGAAACCAAACGTGTTTTTTTATATTCCACATATAAATGAGATCATATAGTTTTTTTCTTTCTCTGTTTGACTTATCTGACTTGATCTAATGCCCTCATGATCCATTTTTGTTGTCACATTTATGTTGGCAGGATTTTTTTCTTTTTTGTGCATGAATAATATTCCATTCATTCATCCATTCATCTTTAATAAATAGGCTGTTTTCATGTCTTGGTTGCTGAGAATAATGCTTCTGTGATATGGGAGTACAAAATAATGACTTCAGTTTCTTTGGATATCAATCCAGAAGTGGACTTGCTGGATCATATGGCAGGTCTATTTTTTATGTTTTTAGGAAACTTCATATTTTTTTCACAGTGGTGCATCAATTTATAACCCCACAAACAGTGCATGAGAGTTCCCCTTTCTCTATATCTTTGCTAGCACTTACTGTTTGTTGATTTATTGCTAATAGCCATTCTGGCAGGTGCAAAGTGATATTTCATTGTGGTTTTGATTTGTATTTCCCTGATGATTAGTGCCATTCAGCATCTTTTTATTAGTCTCTTGGCCATCTGTATGCCCTTTTTGGAGAAATGGGTATTTGTGTCCTCTGTCCACTTTTAATTCAATTGTTTGGGTTTTTTGTTGACCTTGTAAAATTTGGGGTGCTGTCTCCTGTTTAATTTTTTGGAAATGTTGGGTTGAAGAAGCATTAGCATTAATTCTTTCTTAAGGTTTAGAATGGTTTTAAAAATAGATTAAATCTCTCCAGTTTAAAAAAATCAAAGAATAATGTCTTTGATTTTCATGTTAAAATATTTTTAACATATGTAAAGAGAGCATTGTTCCTACCTAACACTCTATAAGAGCCTTAGTGATTGAAGATAAGAAGACAAGGGCTCCTATTCAGTACTTAAGAACTTGGAGGAGCTGTGATCAATAAAGTTCCTACCCTCAAAACTTAAAAAAAAACCTGTGTATTATTATGGCTTTAAGGTGTATGTTTCAAAATGGTCAATAGAGCAGTAACCTGTTTCATTTGAACCCCTTACCACCTTACATTGTTTCTTTTGTTAAATTGTCCCTGTAGAGATATGAAAAATATTATTTAGTTTTTTTAATTTGAATACATAATAATATATTATAGTTTAAATGTTTTTTAATACGTATACATCTATCACTGAATTCCCATGGCAAGATTTAAATATTATCCCAAAGTCTACTGTAAGATTCTAGCTGTGCAGAATGATGAAAATTGATGCTGAGATTGGAGAGAAGAGAGATTTTTTTTAAATAGAGGCATGCTAAACTGATAAAATAGAAGCAAAAAAAAGGGATGGAAGTGAAAGAAGGAATTAAAAAAGAGAGAGAGAATGTGTTTCTAGAAAGTCAAACATCACATGTATCACCTGCCAATGGGGCTTAAAGCAGGAGCTGGGAAGTATACAACCTTCGAGCACCATGAGAACAGTTGGAAGGCATGATGGATAAAAAGAGACACAGAGTAAGAAGACAGGTGAAGGGTGGATGGTCTATAGGCCACTGTAGCTTGGAAGAAGTCAGAGAAGAGTAGAAGATAAGTTGGGGCTACAGAAAAAGACCAAATTTTCCCACCCTGAGGAGATGTGTAATAATGAGTTGCCCTCATCTTGCCAAATCATCAGATAAACTCAGATGTTAATTTCTTAATACAGTTTTCTTTGATGATCAGATTCAAATCCTCTTTTGCTCTTCCCTTTCCCTCCAAAACTTTGTCCTCTTAGTAACTTATAAATATAGTAGCTATAAAAGCCCACAGATCCATTTGTGACTTTAAATTCAGCATTTTTTAAAACTTTATATCTAATTTAATCTGTCCCAGAGATTAGGAAAAAAAAGTTAACCCCAAACAGTTCTGGAACCCCTACATTTCAGAGCTGCCTCAGAATCCAGGATGTTAATAGGGCTCCTAAAATGGGAAAGGAGGCTCTTTCTATCTGTCCATCATAGACATGACTAAGATTTGTGGTTTCTATCCAGTGGTTGCTTGGTGGCTGTCTGATTACAGGCCCTTGTTGAGATCCAGCCTTCCGGGTATGCCAGCTAAGGGCAACACCAACCAGAAGGACTTGGACCCATGCTCTCTCTGAGACCCACTACTTACTCCAATTTTCTTTGTTTTTAATATATTTTATTTATTTTTTTACAGTGAGGAAGAGAAAGAGATAGTTAGAAACATCAATGAGAGGGAAACATCATCAATCAGCTGCCTTGTGCACACCTCCCCCTGGAGATGTGCCCGCAACCAAGGTACATGCCCTTGACTGGAATCAAACCTGGGACCTTTCAGTCCGCAGACTCATGCTCTATCCACTAAGCCAAACCAGTTAGGGCTCCAACTTTCTTTTAATTCTTTATCATTCTCCTTTCCTCTATCCCAAATTGATTGTCAAAGGTCTCTCCACTTCTCTGTCCCTCCCCATTCTCATTCCCACTCGATACTTATCACAATCTCTTAAAGGGACACCTGAGTTCAACTGAAACTCTTGCATGGGCCTCCTACATGCCAGCTACTCGGCAGATGTTGAACTTACCATGCCTCCACAACCACATGAACTAATTCTTTAAACTATCTCTCCCTCCCCCAATGTCTCCTGTTGGTTGCATCTCTGGAGAAGCTTGAGGAATACAAGTAGAATATGTCTATTTGAGGTGCCTGATCCAGGTAACTTTTGTGATTGACTATGTTAGAGTTCTCCCCAAAACCTTGCAAAGTAGCAGCCTGTTTTTTTATAGCAGTGATAACCCCCTTTCTCCAGCACTGAAGTCCTAGAAGGAGCAACTGGCTTAGCTGTTTTTAGTTCTCTGGCCTAAGGAAGTGAACGAACAATTCTTCTTTTCCCTCTTTTATAAGCATTAATAATACCCAATAAATTATTCTACCACATAAAACATGTATTTTTTTCTTTACCATTGGAGTGTAAACTCCTCAAGGGCATGAACCATATGTTACACAGACCATCCCTATAGCACCGACACCCCTATGGCCAAACTTATCACATAGTAGAAGCTCCTTAAAGTAGTTGTGAGAGGAGAAAAATGTGAGCAAATTGCATGCTGTGACACTGGACGGAAAGGCTGACCCAGTTTAACCCCAAGAACTAACCCACGCATGCAGGTGTATCTGGTTTAATTTTGCATACCTTCCCTGAAAAATGACTTACCAAGCACAACTTCACACATTGTGGTTATGAGGATAAATTTTTTCACTGGCTCCACTTCACATGGTTTAAATAGCATTTCACTTTGCTATGAACTTTATTTTCATTTGAAACTCCACGAATGTAAAACCATTTGAATCAAACCAGATGCAAGCATTCAGCATGCCCTGTGAGCTTCTTTCAGTCCATTGCACTTGTGAACAACTCAAGTAAACTCTTGAATTCAAGTAAACTCATCTAGGAGTGCTCTCTCTGACAGTCTTTTGAACCCCGCTACCCTTACTGGATATTTAAGGATGATTAGAATCAAATAATCATTTTTAAGAAGTTTTGCCTTTATTCCTTAAAGACAATTTTTTTTCTTTGCCAATTATAAAATAATACAGAAGTATATGAGTATGCCCATTACACGTGCATGTATTGTTTGCATACTCAACTCAGCCACATACACCCAATATCCTCTCAGATCATTGTAGTTTATATGGACATATAATAATAGGCCAATTCAGGAATGTCTCCCTTAACATTAACAGAAACGTGAAGACAGAGTTTTCCATTGTAACATACACTGTTTAGGTATGTAAGCTTCCAATGTGGTTGGCATATGAGAAGCAAGTAATACTTGTACAAATTCAACTTGTAACCCCAATCTAGAGTAAGCAGTACTGTTTTACTTTTACAATGTAAGATTCACACAGATCTAGAAAATAAATGGATTTGCAACTATAGTATATTCTCCTTAACTCTTCCTATTTTTCATTCAAACTCTATATTTGCAATTCTGTCTCTAATATAAATGACCAAGCAATGAGTTTCCAAATGCTAGGCTAGTGACAGATAATGTCATTTTTCCCTCAAACACCAAAGTGAATGGGCTTTATTTTATAAGCACCAACATTTCAAATGCACATCTTCATGTACAAACAACAGTCAAAGGATGGAAATATATCTGTATGGCATCCAATTAGGAGAAATTACTTATAAAAATGTGAGTGTAACAAGGAAAATGATGATATATATTAAAACAAGGGTACCTAAGAGAAAACAGTATTTTTTGCTTAGATCCATGATGGGAAATCACACACACCTGGTTAGGGCACAGGCCCCAATTGTGGGCTCAATTCCCAGTAGTGGGCATGTCGAGGCAGCCAATCAATGTTTCTATCTCTCCCTCTCCTTTCCTCTCTCTCTAAAAGCCAAAAAAACACATTTTAAAATATGTATATATTCTTTGTTGGTGATTCCGGATCTGGTCTATTCTAAATTAAAGATTCTTAATTTCTCGTGTTTTAGTTATTGATCAAAATAATGAATTCCACTTAAGCAAAAAATCACTAAAGAAGAAAAATTTGAGTTTCCAAATGCTAGGTTAGTGACAAATAATGTCCCACCCTTTCTTCAAAAGGATGGGGGTAGGGAGAATAGGTCTCTGTTATGCCCCCCTCCCAAAAAAAATGTTCATATTCTAATCCCAATTACCTCAGAATGTGAGGTTATTTGCAAATTGGGTTTTAATAGAGATAATCAAAGTAAGATTATGTTCTTAAGGTGAGCTTTAATCCAATATACTCCTTATAAAGAGGGGAAATTTGGGTAGAGAGACAGGCACACATAGAGAGAAGACGATGTAAAGGCACACATGGAGCAGCCCACCACATGACTGTAGTGGTGCACCTACAAGTCAAGAAATGCCAAAAGTTTCCAGCAAACCACCAGAATCTAGAAAGAGACAAAGAAGGATCCACCTACAGTTTTAGAGGTGGTGTGGCCCTGTAGATACCTTGATTTTGGGACTTCCAGCCTCCAGATCTGTGCGACAATAAATGTTTAGAGTTATAGCATTTTGTTATGGCAGTCCTGAAACCCATAAGGCCTCCACAAAATGAAAACCAAGAACTATAATGCCTTGCTACTTATAATGTGATTCTGGGACCAGCAGCACCTGCACACCTGGAAACACCTTGGATTCCAGGACAGATCTACTGCCTCAGAATCGGCTCTTCAACCACCTTCCCAGGTGGCTCCTTTGCACATTCAACTTTGCAAAGCACTTCTATAGAGAAGGGGATGACTAATGGAATGAACAGCAAACCTGGATTTGTAACTCAGAAAAAAAAACAAGAGATAAAAAATCCTATATAATAAAAGAGTAATATGCAAATTGACAGTCACTCCAACACACAAGGTGGTCATCCCCATATGGCCCAAGATGACCACCTCCATGTGAACACAAGATGGCCACCACAAGATGACCAGCAGTGGAGGGCAGTTATGGGAGATCAGGCCAGTAGGGGAGGGCAATTAGGGATTACCAGACCAGCAAGCAAGGGCAGTAAAGGGCAAATAGGCATTAAGGGGAGCAGTTGGGCATCAATCAGGCTGGCAGGGAAGTGGTTAGGGGGTGATCAGGCAGGCAGGCAGGTGAATAGTTGGGAGTCAACAATTCTGGATTGTGAGAAGGATGTCCAACTGCCCATTTAGGCCTGATCCCACCCAGCAGTCAGACATTCCTCAAGGGGTCCCAGATTGGAGAGGGTGCAGACTGAACTGAGGGACACACACCACACTCTCCCCCTGCCCTCATGCATGAATTTCGTGCACCGGGCCTCTAGTATGTGTGTATGTTTATATATTGCCAGAGGGCACTTTTGAAATGCTATTTCAAGAAAACTGGAGGCCCGAGGAAGCCCATGGAATAGGCAGAAATGTGTGCAGTTAGGCAGATCTTCACCAGCAAAGACTAAGAATATGCCTAAGAAATATGCAGGGGCCTGGCATGGCCAAGAAAGAGACAATAGGAGCAGACCCAGGATGACTTTGAGAAGGAAAAGCTAAAAGTGGGTTCAAAACCAGGAGAAATCTAAGAGGCGAGTGTTTGGCAAAGAACAGACAGAGGTAAGAGCAGGTCCAGAGGAAGGAAGGCACATCTTCCTTTGGTGTCTAAATAACCAGGAGGCTTGGGAAGGGCTGGAGACACAGTAGAACTCTTGGCTATTACACGCCTATTACAAAGCTTTTTCATTAATTCCTATAAAGTAAATTTTGTCCTATTAATTTTTTCCAAAAGCCTTGAGTGAGGAGAGCTTACCCGGGGGAAGCCCTAACCTGTCTTCGGGGTGTTGCCCAGGTGCCCCAGTCAGAGCTGGCGCTGGATTGGCTCCTTCCACAGCACACAGGCCTGACTCAAATTGGACCCGGTCATTTGCTGGGTTGTGGGCACTTGTTCAACACACACAGGAAGATCCGTAACACAAAATAAGGGAGAAAATGATTGATCCCAGCTGAGATTTGGAACGAGGGATGAAAAATGCAAAGAATTTGTTCCAGATGGCAAAAGTTACAGAGAAGAAAGCTCTCAATCTGAGGCTCAGTTTAGAGAAAGCTTTGAAGAGGAGAAAACTGGAATTAAATGCTTAGAGGCTGAAACCAGGTTGACAAAGAGCTGAAATCGGTAAACCTTAGCAGCTACCTTCTGTTCAGCAAGGCTACGTCCCACTCTAATGACAAAATTCTGATCCATGTAAGGGGTCCAAATAGTTTCAAATTGAGAACTAGAGATTCTTTATCCTAATCTTTTCCCTCGTAGAGATATCATGAGTCGAAAACCAATATAATACAGTAATAAAAGAAAATCTGAATCTTTGCCTTAAAATAATCCAATCTCCAGTTTTTTCCCAAATTCTTAATTTTAAATCTCTCAAACAATAAGACAAAT
>JAAGEH010000045.1:786448-829744 GCA_011751065.1 Lasiurus cinereus | reverse complement strand
AAGGAAGGAAGGAAGGAAGGAAGGAAGGAAGGAAGGAAGGAAGGAAGGAAGGAAGGAAGGAAGGAAGGAAGGAGGGAAGGAGGGAAGGAGGGAAGGAGGGAAGGAGGGAAGGAGGGAAGGGAGGAAGGAGGGAAGGGAAAGGAGGGAAGGAGGGAAGGAGGGGAAGGAGGAAGGGAAGAAGAGCCCTAACTCAGGGAGAGACTGAGTTGAATATCTTAAAGGTATTTTTGTTATTCACAGGCATAATTTTACTATTTGTATTATTATTATTATTATTTATTTTAGAGAGTGGACGGAGGGGGGGAGAGAGAGAGAGAGAGAGAGAGAGAGATCAGTTGCCTCCTGCACATGCCCTGGCCGGGGAATAAACTTACAAACTGAGCATGTGCCCTGATTGGGAATCGAACCCATGACCCTTCAGTGCATGGAAGGATGCTCCAACCAACTAAATCACACTAGCCAGGGCCACAGGCATGATTTTTGACAGAGTAATTCAACACATCTGCTTGTTGGTTTGCCCTTTGGAAACAAGATTCTGGAAAAAGATTGAGTATAAGAAAGAGTATGAATTATACTGTCTCTCAGGGATTATTCCCTCTGTGATTTCACTATTAACTAAAGCCAATAAATAGTACCCTTCTAATTTATTCATTATTCCTACTGTTGAAATTATGAAAAGGCCCCAACATAACAGCATCCCTCTATCATCATTTTGGACAAGTAGAACATTCCTTGTCCAAAGCACATGGATGTGTGGGTGTGGGCCTGTGATGCGTGGATCATGGAGGCCTGGAAAAAGTAATACTTTGAAACTCAAAAAGCCAACTGCACCTATTTCAGCAAATTGGAAATTGATGGTGTGTAACTCTGAAGGCCTAGCAGTAGCTATTATTTCCATCCAGGCTATTATTAACGGGTAATATTTTCTCTAGTAAACATTCAATTACCATAGCAACAGAAATCATGTCATATGGACACAGGGCTCCCTGGCTGTGCCAAGAAAATGAATGGCGTTTTTAAGTAAATTTCAGAAAATGCAAACAGACTTGCCAAAAATATTTCTTAAATACCAAACTCAATTTTTACTGGAGTCAAAGGAAGGAAGAGAACTCTGGCAAAGTGGAAACTTCCCATACCCCACTTTTGTTACTCTGAATCCAGTGCCGTCTCAGGAAACGCAGAAGAGCCTCTTCTCTCTGAGTCTACCCTCCCCCGGACGCCAGTTGCCATCTCATGCCCCCTTCTCAAGTACTTATCGACAACGTCAAATTTTGCTTTCACATCCTCTAGCTTCAATCTCTTCTCCCACTGCTTCTTCCCATTCATATTTTTAAAATATTCTCTCGTACTGACATTCAGTATGTATGCAAACCATAATCATAAGAATACAGCTCAATAAACTAACTCAAAATGAATGCACTATGTCCCCACTATTAAGTCAAGAAATAGAATGTATCAGTGCCCAGAAAATCTCCCTATGCCTTAGTCCATATACTATTCCTCTGGAGCCAAAGGAAACCACTGTAAATTAATTTTTCCTGTGTTTGAAATAGATAGAAATCAACTTTGATGATACATACTCTTAATATCTAGGTTTGTCCCTTTAAAATACAGTCAATAGAACCATCTGTGTTATATGCAATAAACTTATGCTCATTTGATTGTAGTTTTCTGAGGCTACTATAACCACAAACTGGGTGACTTTAAAAAATTTATTGTCTCACAATTTTAGAAGCTAGAAGTCCAAAGTCAAGGTGTCAAGAGGGTTGATTCCTTGTGGGGTGGGGAAATTTACTCCATGTGTCTCTCCCAGCTTTTGATGGTTTCTTGGCCATCTTTGGTCTTATAGATGTAACATTGTGCTCTCTGCCTTCACGTTTACATGTCATTGTCTCTGTGTGTATCTCTTTACAAAGTTTTGTTTTATTGTTTGTTTGTTTGTTTGTTTTTAATAAGGACACTAGTCATATTGAGTTGGGGGCCCAATCTATTTCAGTATGACCTCACCTGAAACTACCATCTTTCCAAATAAAATCATATTCTGAGGTTCTGGAGAGTAGGACTTCAACATATGAATTTGGAGGGAAATACAATTAAAGCTAGATCAAGTGCTATAAAATATTCCATTGTGTAAATATACCACAATTTACTTATTCCTTCTACTTCGATGGATATTTAAAAATTCCAGAATTGGGCTTGATCAAAAACAAAACAGTGAAGAGCATGAAGATTGTCTCTGATCTCGCTCATTTCCCTGTTGTAGGCTTTCCACTGCATGTTGGAATATCTTCTAATTTTTTTTTAATCCTGACTCAAGGATATTCTTCCCATTTATATTTTTAGAAAGAGTAGAAGGGAAATATCACTATGAGAGAGACACATTAATTAGTTGTAATTAGTTGCCTCCCACATGCACCCCAACTAGAGCTGGGATTGAACCTACAACACAGGTGCGTGATCTTTGCCCGGAATTGAACCTGAGATCCCTTCGGTCCACAGGCCGGCACTCGAACCACTGAACCACTGAATGCCTTTCTTCTCTGATGGTTTCTATCCTGTTCAAGCTGCTTAACAACTCATAGCAAGAGGACATTTGCTTATTTGGTCTCCGGAAGTTACTCTTCTGCCTAAGCTTCCCTGCAAAAGGAGATTCCAGAAGGACCAGAGCACATTTACACTTAATTAAATAAGTCTCTAGACTCTAACTCCAGGATGTGGGGAATATTTGGAGGAAGCTTGGCATGAGTTGTTTCCAAATCACACAGAAAAACCCACGGAGGCTCTCATTGCACAAACATGACCCAGATACAGTGTGTTAATAGAGATCACGGGACAAAATGGTAATAGATGCATCAGCCGCTGCCACAGCAATGCTGCACCAAAAGACAACCACTTCAAATGTCAGTCACTTACAACCACCATCATTTCTTCTCCTAGGTCTGAGTGTCAGCTGCAACTTGGTTAAACCCGGCTTAGATTCCTGATCCAAGCCGTAGGACGGGTTCAAGTGGGCTCTACATGTGTTGGTTCTGGGGCCCAAATTTCCAAAGGCAAGAAAGACAAGGTTAGTGTGTAAACACATCTGAGATGGAGGGGACGAGCGCTCCAAACATCTGTCTCTGACCAGATGGTTTTCTCAGATCAGCTGAGGATTTCCAGGCTGGAGAGCTTTCCACTCTAATGAACTGACAAGATACATCGATGGGAGTATTAACCAGGTAGAGCTGCCATAATAAATACCTCAAACTGGGTGGCTTAATCAACAGAAATGTATTGTCTCACAATTTTGGAGGCTTGAAGTTCAATAGTAAGGTGTTGACAGGGTTGATTTCTTCTGAGGCCTCTCTCCCCTGGCTTGCCTTCTCCCTCTGTCTTCACATGGTCTTCCCTCTGTGTGTCTGTGTCCAGATTTCTTCTTCTTATAAGGACACCAGTCATCTTGAATTAGGATTCAATTGAATGACCTCGTTTAAACTTAATTACCTCTTTAAGGACCTGATTTCCAAATATGGTTACGTTCTGAGGTCCTAGGGGTTAGGCTTTGTAAGGGTTAGCCTTTGCTTTGGAATCAGTCAGAGGCGGGTTTGGATTCAGCATATACCACTTATAAACTGGCTGACCAACTTTCCAAATTCTCCAAGCCCCAGTTCTAACACTGGAGATCACAATATCTCCTATGCAGATCACCTAGCAAGGGCTTGTAGGAATAAAGGCAATCATATGAAATATCTATCACAGTATCTGTCATGCATTTGAAAATTCACCAATAACAATTACTGTTCCTGTTATTTTATTATTAAAATATTATAAGAAAGCACACTCTGAGTCACATACTTCATACAACATATAGTTGGTATATAAAGTAATGTAATATAAACATCACTTAGCAGTATCCATGAAAATGATATGTCTTTATGTGTAGCCAGCAGCAATACTTAGTGAACAACTTATCCATTAAAAAAAATAATATAATGCTTCCTTAAGTCTTTCCTTCAGAAGGTCTTCTGAGCTAGCTGTGCACGATACGTTGATTTGCAGCTGAAGACACTAGGACACCTGGGCGCTTAGTGATTTGATTGTCCACACAGTGTTGGTGGAAGATGAGCTACTTCTAGAATCACTGTTTTCAGACCAGCTTGGCTCACAGCTCTTACTCCTTTCTGTGCTTTGATGATCATAAACAGTTTGATTGGAAAGTTACACTGTAATTTCACAGGGATTACATGGCCCTGAAGATCATTTAGAAAGAAAATGTTTTGAAACCAAAGATAATCATTGTTATACGACCGCAATCCTCTGTCTGATGCCATAGGCTCCACCAAGAATTTAACCAAGCTGAAGCTACACTTCAGAGTCTCGGTAGCTGGCTCTAGGCTCTGATCCCATCAGGCTTTCTAGAGAAGAATCACTGTTTCCTGGCCTCTGGAAGAACCTCCATCCCTTCCACTTATGCTTACATACAAAGAAAGCTCCCCCAGTGGCCTGGACATGAGTACTCTCAAACATAACACTCTAAGGTAAGTCAGAAGAGAGAGGCTTTGCATGATGAGGCATTCAAAAGTGGAACATCGTGCCCAGAAGCTCTGAATGTGCTCCTGACACTAGACATTCCAAATGTCCTCCACTCTGGTTAGACACTTCCTGCTTGTTTGGCTACATTGACTTCAAGAACATGTCCAGGTTCAAAACTTCTCTACTCTCTGTTAGTAGCTCTGAGCTACCTCTGCCTAATAGCTCTACAGGGCAGCTCATAATTGTGATCTCTCTTAATTTTCTATTGACAAATAAATCTATAGGTTACAGTATCAAACAGGTTATAAACAGGTTATAGTGACGCCTGTTCTAGGTAATCCACATGTCGTACATGTTCAGATCTGCCTGGAATTTTTATAAAAAGTGATAAAGTTAAGATTATGCTCACTTTTAGACCTACAGAGTGAATAAGCACATTTTCATCCACAGACTATCCTGCTTGACCATCAAATCTCAGAGTAAATAACAACGAGAGTAGGATCTTGATGGTTTCATCTGTCTTTGGCCTTTGGCAGTAAATTTTTCCAGAGTCACAAGACAAAATGTGACATTCTTTTTAGATGTTTGCAGTTTAAATTTCTTCAGTCTCTGTCATTTACCTCTCAGAACTCTTCTGTGGTCATGTGGTAAAACTCATCTGGAACACTTCATGTTTATATTGATTTGTCTTTTCATTCTATTTCCATTCTTTGGTGTAAGAGCAAAGCTCTTCTGGGTGCAATCATGTTTTTCATCCTTCTCATGGCAATGGTTTAGAGAAACGGAAATGATAGCCGTTCCTTATTCACACTTCCCAATAAACTTGTCATCAAAAGTTCTCAAAGAGCTCTCATTCATCACTTTTAGTCATTTCTTCCATGCAAATGAGGAGGCCTTGCAATGACTTGAGTTGTGCTTGCAGTGGGTTCAATGGCAAAATCTAAAATAATATTGCGTTGTTTTTCAAAGAATTGAGGATGTCCCTCCATAATGCCTGGTTATTGATAACACAAGGGTTATTGATAACAGTTTCCTAAAGAAGGGAGGGATAAGAGAAAGCATCTCCTATTTAAAGTAGGAAAAAAAAGAAGAAAAGAAACAACAACAACAAAAATCCCACACACATATTGTCTTATTTAGTTCCTTAACAGACTTAGGAAAAATTTAATTTAGGTTTAACAATTTACATTGAGAAAAATAAGTATCACATGATCTCACTCATATGTGGAATCTAATGCACAAAACAACCTGATGAACAAAATAGATCCAGAGATACAGAAGCATGGAGCAGACTGATGATCTCAGAGGGAAGGTGGAGGTGAGGAGTGGGTGGGGAGAGATTAACTGGGGAACTTTTATGAGATATGCATAGCCTATGGACACAAGCAATAGTGTGGTGAAGGCTGGGAGGGAAGGTGTGGGGTGAAAGGGATCAATAGGAAAAAGAAGGGGACATCTGTAATATTTTCAAAAATAAAGACAAATTTTTAAAAAATAAATTAAAAACACCCATAATACCAAAATGTAGCAATACCAAGCATTAATCAGAATATATATAATGCCAAAACCGGTTTGACTCGGTGGATAGAGCAAGACTGAAGGGTCCCAGGTTCGATTCTGGTCAAGGGCATGTATCTTGGTTGTAGGCACATCCCCAGGAGGGGGCGTGCAGGAGGCGGCTGATCCATGTCTCTCTCATCGATGTTTCTAACTCTCTATCCCTCTCCCTTCCTCTCTGTGAAAACTCAATAAAATATATATTTTTTAAAAATAATATATATAATATTTATAAATAAGTAAATAAATAAAATTGTGCTCATTTGAATCCGATCAACAGTGTCTTGAATATTGAACTGTTGAAATCAAGAGACAACAAACAGTATAAAGAATCAATATTAGAAGTTAAAAGCATGCAGGCTTGCGGATGTGTGCCTGTGTGTGCTTTCTTCAAATGGGCAAACCAGCTTGTACTTTGTTTCCTCTGAAACCTGCTTTGGCACAGTTTTCTGCCCTTACAGAACTCCGGATAAGCTACTGAGGTGGGATTTCTGGATTGGTTGCTGGAAATGTGATCCCAATCTGCCCCCTGATTTCCTGTGTAACCTGGAGACCTTAATCTCTGTCCCCTGTTTCCTCATCAGTAACTTTATTCAAATGTGGCAGGATGGGGAGTCATACAAGGGTCAAGAGGGTAAAGGGGGATATACAGGGATAACTTTTTTTTTTTAAGAGTAGTAAGTAGATTGCCTGAATATCTCATTAAGTCTGAATGGGTCACACATTTGTGCTGGGAGAATTCATTCTTAAAAGTAAGAAAGAGAAACGGTTTTGTAGGTGCATCTATCTCTATATCCCAAAACCATTGTAATGTTCCTTAAACTTAGGCTCTGAATACTATTCCGAATGAAGGAGGAGTGGAATACTTTTCTACATATCTATGACCCTCTCTCCCCAGTTAAAACCCTTAAACCATTAGGTTATTAGCAGAAGCACAAAAGTGAGAATGTTATTTAAGTGTTATTTAAATTATTTCTATATATCTATGACCCTCTCTCCCCAGTTAAAACCACTAAACCGTTAGGTTATAAGCAGAAGCACAAAAGTGAGAATGTTATTTAAATCAGTATAGCTTTCTCCATGTGACTATGAGACGGTGGGTTGTCAACCCTGGCCATGCATCAGAGTGTTTTCTAGATCTTTTGAAAAAAAAATAGAAATGTTTGAACTTCTTACTTAAACGACTGAATCGGAATCTCTAGGTAATTTTGGCAAGCAGACAAAATTGGAAAATATTTAGTTAGGACTGCAGGGTTCTGATTTTTTGGCAACTTATGAAGAACACTCTAATCACTGACTGCCATTTTTTTTTCTTGCTCATTTTAAAAGCATTAAATAGACATAGTCTGAATTAAGCATCTAATCCCCAAAACTGGAAATACAACATAAAACTTTTGAGTGCACAGAATGCTTTCTTGTACATTATCCAAGAAGTTATCTCCATTTTACAAAGAAGAACCAAAGGAAGAGAAAGTCACTTGCTTAAAGTTATTAGACGACAATTCTCAGACCAACACGTAGAGCTGTTTATTCTGAGCATAGTTTACTGTGCACTGTAGCCTGTCAGCTGAACATCCCAAAGTGTCCTCTGGCTGACAGGAAATGGCTTTGTGAGTGTCTTAGATTATAAGATCGCTGAGGCAGAGGACCGCCTTTCAACACTTGTACATCTGCCCCGTGTGGTACCTAACAGAACAATATTGCAAGGGGCACAGACAGCAGTTAGATCTCTGAGATTATGGAAGTGCTGTGGTTGGCTTCTCCACATCCATGTTTTATGAAAACACCAGATTTCCGAGTTGAACTCTTTTTCATTCTGTATTGTTTTTTACTGTCCATCTTTGGAATAAGCCTCGTTATGTACATAAAGTCTGTGTCCTGGAATGGGAACTCGTTTGCCTTAGAACCCAAGGACTGACTGTTGAAGACTCTCTCACCTCTTCTTCTTTTTTTTTTTAATATATTTTATTGATTTTTCACAGAGAGGAAGGGAGAGGGATAGAGAGCCAGAAACATCGATGAGAGAGAGATTGGTCAGCCGCCTAATGCATGCCCCCCTACTGGGGATGTCCCCGCAACCAGAATACATGTTCTTGACCGGAATCGAACCTGGGAACTTTCAGTCCATAGGCCGAGGCTCTATCCACTGAGCCAAACCGGTTTGGGCTCACCTCTTCTTCTAAAGGTCAGTGCATAATGGAATATTTGTTGCTCATGCTCAGGTGTAAACATTGCGTTCCACTTGCTATTCCGTGCTAATGGATATGGTGAATACCCATCATTCCCCTTCCTGGCCCCACCCTTCCCAAGGATCTATAACAAGGGAAGGGACAGGTTGGGTTTTTCCTTTTTTTTAATCGGGTTTCCTGGAGTTTTCTATTGTTTCAACTGGGAGTGGCTTATTAATTAGCAATTAATATTCTGAAATTATCATCTTGTCACAGAAATTTCCAAATCCTTCCTGATAATAAACAGAAATCATTTTCCAAATGTGTTCAGAGGAAGCAGGAGCATCCCTACCTATGAGTTTCCTAGGACAAGGACAATTTGGTCGTCATCTCTCCTAATCCTGATACAAAAAAAATCTCACCGAACATAAACAGCAACTGCAATTTCTAGCTGTGACTAGGAAAATTGTGGGACAAGATACTGTTAGTGTTGCATTTTATTAACCAGATACTCATTCATCTTCTTTTGCTATGACCTCTTTATGGAAAATTAAGTGTAAGTGAATTAGACTAAATACATCTATTAGGAAAACAAATTCTCTTCAACAAATTAGCAGTATAAGGAAGAGAGAAAAGAGAGAGGAGGGGCAGAGAATGTGAGGGGGAGAAAGCCCATATTTATCACTCATCTCAGAGCAGAAGTACTAGTAAAATTATTGCAGCTATAGATAGATCTGGCTTCCCTTAAGCTCAGTAGGCTTAGCAAAAAAGACCTAACGCTGGAGTTTTTCTCCCATGAATATATAAATGTAGTATGAACTGTTGTTTCTATTAAAGCCCTTTGAGTGGCTTTTTGTTTGTCTGTTTGATTTTTGTTTTGTTTTGTTTTGTTTTTTGTTTTTGTTAATCCTTATCTGAGTATATTTTTCCATTGATTTTTAGGGTGAGCAGAAGAGAGAGGAAAAGAGAGAGAGAAACATCTCCTGCACAAGCCCCAACCAGAGCTTGGGCTGAGGAAGAGCCTGCAACGAAGGTATGTCCCCTTGATCAGAATCAACCTGGGACCCTTTGGACTGCAGGCTGGCACGCTATCCACTGAGCTAAACCGGCTAGGCCAAACCCTTTTAGATTTTATAAGACTATATCTGTTATTGTTTGGGCAACCTCATCTTGTTCCATGACTGCCACCAATAGAGCCTCTTTCTTTGTCTTTCACATATCTAAAAGTCTATCTGACATCTCTACTCGAATGTTTCAGAAGTATCTGAACCTCATCTGCCCAAACTGAAGCATTTCTTCAGTAATCTAAGCAAAATGGAAAAAGCATCTGGGATTCCTAAACATGACATATTTTATGCCTAATGAAAACAGGTTTAACAAGGGAATACAAAATTGAAATACACTACTTTAAAAAGTAAACTAAATTAACTACATGGGAATCGGAACATTAATACCTGCATTTATATTATTCCAGTGTTCGCTTGCTTCTTTGATTTTTCCTGACAGCACAAGTAATTAGGTAAAAATAATAACATTAAGTATCCTTATTATAATCAAAATCTATTTGTATTTTGCCATTTTCCCCTAAAACATCCATTTGTCTTCCTTCCTTCTTTCCATTATTATTTGCTTACCTTTTGTCCTTTATATTAATTACTTTATTATTCAGCATCTTTAAGTCTCAATTGATTTAACAGATACGGCCAGCTATCTAAACAGACCTCTTTATTATCAAAAACAAATATGAATTACTAGCCATTTAAAAATCAAAATAAGCAATATATCAGAAAATAGGCATTATGCCTATTTTACCATCTGGTTTATGATTACAGTTTCTAATCTAACAGTTCATAGTGATAATCTTTACTTTAAACAATCCCATAATGCTGCCAATGGCTTTTATTTTTTACACTCTGCCCAGCCATAATACATGACATTATAATTTAGCATTATTAATGGTTAAATCCCATGCTGGAGAACTCAATTAGAATGAGACCTCTGATTTTTGAATCAACCCTTTTCATACATGCTATTTTTAGAACAAGTTATGTAGTCTGCGGTGTGTCCAATAGGGTGAATGTGATGAAATGTATAAAACCTTTCAAGTAAGAATGAGACCCATTAGTCAAATTGTGCTTTTAATCTGTAAAGGCATTACATCATGAGTCATTTAGAGGAAAGGGTAGAGTTTCCTCTTGAATTCATTACAGCATAAAAAGTAACATTTAGAAGGTAGAATGTACAAAATGAAATTGTACCTCTCAGGTGGTATTTTTCCCATGAGAAAGTACACCTTCTATTTAAAAAGCAACCAACAGTATTCTTTCTCTATTTCATCATGTATAAGTGACTGGAAACTTATGAGCTCATTAGTAAAATCTCTGGGATTCCTCATACAGAAAGAGTCAGTGCAAATCAAGGTTATATAAAAACATAGCAAAGAGATCATTTTATTTAAGGGCATGGTATATGTCAATTTTTCAACTTAAGTCTAGAAATTTTTCTGGCAGTCAACACATATTTCTTGAAGACCACTGGGTAGCTAAAATTGTTGGCTTGTTTCATATTCTTGTCTTATAATTTACCAGCTCAGTAAAGAGGAACAGCTAAATTGTATATATTTGATTAATCATTAAAACATTTGAAAATTAAAGTTTTAGTTATTTCAAAATATATAAAAGAGTTATTATTATTATTACTAGAGATCCGATGCACAAAATTCCCTAAGCTCAGCCTGCACCCTCTCCAATCTGAGACATCCCTCTCACAATCTGGGACTGCTGGCTCCCAACTGCTCAACTGCCTGCCAGTCTGATCACCCCCTAACCACTCCCCTGCCAGCCTGCTCCCCTGCTGGCCCAGTTGCCCCCAGCTTCCCTCCCCTGCAGGCCTGGTCACCTCAAACTACCCTCCCCTGCAGGTCATCTTGTGGTAGCCATTTTTGACTACATGGGGGTGGCCACCTTGTGTGAGGGTCTGAGGGTCAATTTGCATATTACGTCTTTATTATATAGGATTATTATATTGTTATGTAAAACTACTTGTAGTATAGGCTTCACAGGGGTCCTTTCATAGGGGCAACATTTCTATACCTTGCAAATTAGAGAGAAAATAAACAATATGTAGAAGGAAAGAGAGGCACAAAGAGAAAGATATGTTATCTAATGGCATTGCTTTGCCCTGGAACTAGCTCTGTGCCTACAAAAACATAAATAGATAGACAATTTGTATGGCTTGAGTTTAACCAAATTGATAAGATCCATGCATGCGATTGAGGTCTTATATTTAGCTGTGGATAGCTAAAGCTTGTGTCAAATAAATGTTTAAGTATTTACCCAAGTAATTTATTATGATTATTGAGGATAAACTCTAATCCTTTACTTCCTGAATATTAGTCTTCTACCTTGTTGTTCTTTCATGAATTACCTTTCTGGAAACATCATGAGTGTGCTGTCAACACAACACTAACACTCAGGACATGTTCTCAAGAACTTTGGCAACATCTAACCTTTTGCCTGGGAGGCCTGGAACTACCTCTTAGACCAATTTTAGTATCCAGTTTAAAGCACACTCAATATTAAATCAAAGAGACATAAAAGTTTATTTAATAAACATGTTGGGGCATCTTGTTCTTGGAGTTGGAGACATAAAGATAAACATCACCACTGATGAGATCCTGTGGTCTAACAGGCCCATTCCCAATCTCTTGGACTCCCAGCTTAATATATAGGTACACATATCCAGGAGTCTCAGCTGAATCCTTCAGTAAGGTACTTGCATACCTTCTTATAAATAAATTTCACAAATAAACCAATAAACATTGGCTTTAAATGTAGAGTATTATGTTGACTGACAAATCTAGAACAAATGATATTTCTGTAAAGCTTTTGATATGTCAAAGCAAATATATAACCTATTAAATAAAACTAATTTCAAGTATTGTTTCTTAAATTAGCTTTTAATTATACATAGTTTAAAAATTAATTTTAGGTAAACCAGCAATAGAGATAACCAGTGGCTTGCCTAAAATGCTGAGAATCATTAGTGTCCAAACAACTCATTAGAAATGGAAACTTGGTGACATCCAAAGTTCTTGACGTTCAGGAAAAGCCATCCTACTATAAAAAACAGCAATGTTTCATTCCTCCATCCTTTTTTTTTTTCTTAGCCACTAGAACACACTAAAATAATCTGGGTTACAAATCATTTCAGCAGAGGCAAAAGTTCAGAAAATCAAATATATTTAACTGGAAGAAACAATAAGCTAAACAGGAAGTTCAAATTATAATTTTGAACTTATAACAATAATTATTTGTGTTTTACTCAAATCAGAAAATATTAACCCATAACAACTAGAGTCCGGAGGAAGGCAAAGATGCAAAAATTCAGCTTTTTCCTATAATAATAGAGATACAAAATGTTTGAATTTAACTAAGACACCACACAGGCAAGAATACCTTGTTCATGACTCATCATTTTCCTTGTTTCATCTTCCTCTCCTCTTCACGAATCTTGATTCTCTTAAGATGGAGAAGGAAAGGGATGAGAGGTGGGGTTGAGTAGGCAGACTGCTGTGAGAAGAGAGGAAATGCCATTAAACAGGATCCTTCAACCTCAGGCTGCCATTTTATGAGATTGCCTTTTTTTTTCCCAAAATGTTTTCATCGTTTCTATTGAGATACAGTTGGAATGAAAGTCAGGTTCAAGAAGGACTTCTATGCTCCCCAAATTAGCTTCAGTTCAGTTCCATTCTAATGCTTGAGGTTCAAAGCTAGGCCCAGACCCATACTACTGTGGTCCTCAGATGCAGGCTAGCTGAATCATTTGAGGCTGAAATGCAGATTCCCAGACTCCTCAACTGGGGCCCAAAAATTTGCTTTTTAGCTGTTGTCTTGTTGATCCTGAAACCGGCCATTTGGAAACTACTCCTAGTAGGAAACTGAGAGACACCTGTCAATCACGCTGATTCTTAAACCACCAAATCTAACTACCTTGCTCAGATAGCAACTGTCACAAATTATTTACAAAGACAAGTAGCCCGGTAGGTGTTCTGTTCACTCCCTCCACAGGCACTCTCTTCTAGAAACTGAACTGCCTCTGTTTTATTTATAATTCCCCAGGGCCCAATAGGCATACAATAAATAGATGCAATGGAATGAATGTAACTTGCCAGTCTTGAAGTTTCATTTCTTCTCCTTTGTTCTCCTCATTCTTCCTTTCCTTCACTTCTTTTTCACACAATTGCCCTATTTAAGAATGTCTTTCAAAGCATAACCCATCGTCATGACACCTTTCCAGATGAAGTTATGCGCCTAGAAAAATGTGGAAGACCAGAGCAATATTAACATCTGGAGATAAAAGGAACTAAGGGGCACTCTTTCAGTTCAGAAGTTGGTAGATAGAAAATTTATTGATTTGTTCCATCTTTTGATCTAGCTTTGCTAAGGGATAAAGTTCAGAATCCCTATGTGGAAGCAAAACACTGAGTTTGGCCAAGACCGGTTTGGCTCAGTGGATAGAGCATCGGCCTGTGGACTGAAAGGTCCCAGGTTCAATTCCGGTCGGGGGTATGTACCTTGCTTGCAGGCACAACTCCAGTAGGGGGCGTGCAGGAGGCGGCTGATTGATGTCTCTCATCGATGTTTCTGACTTTCTATCCCTCTCTCTTCCTCTCTGTAAAAAAATCAATAAAAATATATTTAAAAAATAAAAATAAAACACTGAATTTGGTGGTAAACCCACCACCTGAGTCAGGATCACCTGATTTTTATTCAATATAAAAATTCCTGGGTCTTACCCGAGATCTGCTGTCACAACCCTATGGGGAGGAGAGGAGCATGGGTATTTGCCTTTTCACAAGCTTCCAAAGTAAATCTCAGTGCACAATACCATCAATCTAGAACAGCTGGCCCAATTTCCAACTTCCTTGGGATGAGGTTTCCTCTACCTTTGTCTTAAGAAGACCTTTATTCATTTCTCCAATATTTATTCAGAGCCTGGTTCAGGCTTCTAGATTCAAAAAGCAAATTAGCCCCAGTTTGACATTAAGTATGTTTAACTCCCTATAGGAAAATACATATTTAATCAAGAAAAATAATATATTTTACCAACCATGGACTTTCAAAGTGGTTTTTATACCATTCCTTTAGAATAAATGTCTAATTGCAAAAACAATCTATTGAATGTTCCATTTGAACACATCATTATGAACAGAAATGGCACCATATGAAAGATTATAAACTTAGCATATTAATAAAGAATGAATGGTTTCTCTGAACCAGTGATGATACAGATCCAATGTGGAAGCATAATTTCCATTATAACTGACTTCATGGACGTGTTCAGGGTCCCCCTCTCAGAAGGGGCCGAGCATTTGGCTTAATGCTCTGCTCTTGTCTTCTTGAAATTTTTCATAATCCAACCTTCAAACTTGAGTTTTGTAAGTTTAGCCCAAAGGGACAATGAAGCACGTATATGAGCAGAGAACATGCAGTTCACTGGGAGGTAGCCAGTGCCTGCTACAGGCATAGGTTGGAAGTGGGCATCATGGAGCGTTTGGCCTACCAATCACTGTTGACACCTGAGGTAGTCCTGGGTACCTCAGGGCCTCTGGGAGCAACTGTGGTAACACCGGAACCCAGGTTGGCATTGACAATGGCAGCCAGCAGCAACAGCAGTCCTGGAGGAAAGGAAGGCCTACATCAGCGGTTCTCAACCTGTGGGTCGCGACCCCTTTGGGGGTCAAATGACCCTTTCACAGGGGTCGCCTAAGACCAGGGGAAAACACCTATTTCCCATGGTCTTAGGAACCAGAAGACGGCTCCTCGGTGTAGCAAAATGTAGCCATGTAGTTTACTGTTGTCATATGAAGACTGTTACCCATGCTACACCACCATTCAAGACAAAATTTCATTTATTTGTACTTAGAAATAAATATTTCACAATATATAATTACATATTGTTTTGTGATTAATCACTATGCTTTATGTTCAATTTGTAACAATGAAAATACATCCTGCATATCAGATATTTACATTACAGTTCATAACAGTAGCAAAATGACAGTGATGAAGTAGCAATGGAAATAATTTTATGGTTGGGGGTCACCACCACATGAGGGTCGCGGCTTTAGGAAGGTTGAGAACCACTGGCCTACATGAAAAGGACTCTCCGTGGGAGACCAGCTGGCCTAACCTTTCCTGGAGCTCATCCCTGCAGCATGTGACAAGTATTAACTCTGACCTAAGCGCAGGGACAGGAACTTCCAGTACACAAGCAATAAACTTGGCCAGTAAATTATTACGAAATATAGGGTGCACGCGAACATCGTGATAAGACATATGCGGGTGTTACTCAAATTTTTTTCCAAGAGTTTAGAACCTCTAGTTATGAAAACGGCCGCTACCTTGCAAAGTGAATATCCACAAGCCTATGACTAGAAATTAAATTTAAAGGTCACCACAGTTGATAGAAAAGAAGTATTATCATTCCTTTCTGGCACAAAAAAATATTACATTTGCATTGGTACGTTTTTATTGTTGCACATTTATCACGATTAGCCCTATTCGATTGTATTAGTAATAGAGTATTTTTATAGGGAAAAAAGCTTTATATTTTACTCCTGATAACCGTACTTTTTAGATTTGCTTTTGAACGAAGGACCCTGCATTTTCATTTCGCACTGTGTCCTGCACATTCCGTAGCCATCCCTGCCTGAGAGGAAAAGGGGCTTTAAGACCATGTCATCATTGAGAGGACTGAAATCTCTGAGGGGTCAAGGGTCAAGCTGTCCTTAGTCTGCCAGAATCTCAAGCAGGCTAAGGAAAGCTTGCTCCTACACTTACAATTTGAGGGGAAAAGTCTAGAGCCCATGAAAAGTCCACCTAGAGCCGAAACCGGTTTGGCTCAGTGGATAGAGCGTCAGCCTGTGGACTGGAGGATCTCAGGTTCGATTCCGGTCAGGGGCATGTATCTTGGTTGTGGGCACATCCTCAGTGGAGGGCCTGCAGGAGGCAGCTGATTGACGTCTCTCTCTCATCAATGTTTCTAACACTCTTAACCTCTTCCTTCTTCTCTGTGAAAATTCAATAAAATATATATATTTTTTTTAAAGTCCACCTAGAACCTTCTACTTTCAGAAGGGAAGACTCTGTGCTCCCCGGGCCTAGCTTGACGGGTTCACAATGACCACAGGGAAACAGAGAAGCCATCAAGGGTGCACCACCACCAGCCTCCGCACAGGAAACTGGCCTCCACCGGGGAAATGAGTCCTCAGACTTGGCAGACACTGTTATCTGTTCTCATTGAAAACCAGCACTCCTTGGCCACTGCCTATGGGCAACCAGCCAAAAATCCCGGTGTGTTTTAAGTACACCAGCCCTGCCCAAGCTGAAAGGTGCCACTCACCACCCAGGACCTTGTCCAAATACAGATTCTGAGTCAGGAGTTCTTGAGTGAGACCAGGAATTTGCACTTCTCATGAGCTCTCAGGGGCTACCGGTGGTCCAGTAACAATGGCTTGACAGACACAGTGACAGAGAACATACACCCAACAGCAGTGCAGAGACTGGCGGTCAGAAGGTTGAAGTGATTTGCCCTAAGTCAGATAGCCAGAGGCCAGAAATCAAGTCTCCCCCCACAATGTTAGACCCAATTGAGTATTCCTAAATTGGAAGGTAGTTCAGTTTGACTATCATGAAGTGGTGAGAACCTACAAAGCTCCTATTGTGAATCAAAGTTCTAATTGATGATACTTTAAAGCGACAGCACTATTTCTTTAACCTGAAACCTTCAGCCTTGAATAGATGTTTTTATTAGGGCTACTGAGATACATGAGTGTTCCGGTCCTTACTGTTGGGCCATGCCGGTTGTGAAAATTCTGACATGCTTTCCACAGACTAAAAACCAGTCCCTTGGATGGGCACCCACTCTCCCCAGTCATCCAGCTCCTCTCCAGACCCTTCACCCCAAGACCCAGCAACAGCTGGCTGATGCTGCTGAGGGTCCCCAAAGAGGTCAGAGCTGCCACCAGCATTCATTCTGGTCCGTTGATGACAGGCTGTCCGGTTGTTCAATGTCTGGAAGGTCACGCAGGGAAGAGGCTGTGTTGAATGACTCCATGGCAAGAGTCACAACTTGCTGTGGTATAGAACCCCATTTATCCTTGCCTCCTCTTTTGCCAAATGCAGGCAATCCCTGGCCCTTTTGCAGCAAACATTGATCTGGCTCACCCCACTCATTTTGCTAACTGGGGGTCAGAAGGTTGAAGTGATTTGCCCCAAGTCAGATAGCCAGAGACCAGAAATCAAGTCTCCCACACACACACACACACAATGTTAGGCCCAATTGAGTGTTCCTAAATTGGAAGGTAGTTCAGTTTGACTATCATGAAGTGGTGAGAACCTATAAAGCTCCTATTGTGAATCAACGTTCTAACTGATGTTACTTGAAAGCGATAGCACTATTTCTTTAACCTGAAACCTTCAGCCTTGAACAGATGTTTTTATTAGGGCTATTGAGATACATGAAAATTTTTACAGGATCTGAAATCTTCTGGTCATACTTCCCAAGACCCCATCCTGCAGATGCAAAATTGAGTCAGAGGGACTTGCTGGCCATCACCGACTTGGCGACAAACCTCACACCAGCTCCCAGACCTCTTCGCGGTGGCTGTGGTGCTCATTCCTCTCCATTCGCTTTTGTTTTTCAAAGGAAGTGTCTGCATCAATGACCCGTTGAGCAGAACGGAAGCTACTGTGTCATCAGGGCCCCCAAGTACAAGTTGACTTTTCTGCGGGACAAGGTGTGAACAAGCACATCTAAGAAGTGTGAGCGAGCCCTGGATGCTGGCTGTGTGGCCTTGAGGAAACAGCCCCCTGAGGGGTGCAGAGGGGTATCCTCCAGCTATGTCTTCAAAAGAGGAACTGAACCCCCAAGAGTTCCCTGGGGCTCAATGAGAAATGGAGGGGCATGCAGAGAGATGGGTGGATGGGAGCAGAATGTCTGGCCGCATGCCTTGGTGGAAAATCATTTCCCAGCTGCAGCCCTCTTCACTTTCACAAGGGCACGTGCAGCTGTGACCCTGTGCACGGGGCTTCTCCAGCAAGGCCCCGGGGCATATCTGTTACTGGGCTAACGGCTCTCCTGCTCTCCGGTGAGAAATCCAGGAGCTGCTGCATGCATTCCCAGAAGGACAGGGGTTACCTGTGTGAGTTACCAGCTAGGGTTACAGGAGGCATTCGAGAGATGCCTGTGATTCAGTTCAAGGCCCCTGTACATGCTGCAATCTCATCGCTGAAGGACTTGATGGAGGAAATAAGCACCATGGGGCGGCAAGGTGGATTTTCCTGTCCAATTGTAAAAAGAAACTGCCCCCCATAAATCATCTTCCTAATGGAAATGACAGCATTATTCTCCCCCGGGGGCAGGGGGGTAGGGTAGACCCTGAGGACCGGGCAAACCACACGTCCTCTCAGGGGCAGGAGGAAGGAAGGGCGCCCCAGCTGCCTGGGAGGATCTGAGGCTTCCTGGAGATTTGTTCCATCTCTCTCCCTCTGAGGTCACTCGCAATGCTTTTCACAAGTCATTGTTTGCGTAAGGATGCTGTATTTTTTTTTTAAATAAAAACTATCTCTGTGGGTAACTTTCGGGGGCAAGGGGAATCATATATCTTAAGTCAAAAGAAAAGTTGTAAAATCAGTAAAAGATACCTTTTTATTGCTAATGCCAGCAAAAGTAAATGCATTGCAGAAAATCAACTGGCAAGAGTAGTAGCTCTGAAAGATTATGTATGGTTAACTTCCCTTCTGTATGTACGTTTCTTAATTTTTATTTATTTTTTAATATATTTTTATTGATTTTTTTACAGAGAGGAAGAGAGAGGGATAGAGAGTTAGAAACATTGATGAGAGAGAGACATCGATCAGCTGCCTCTTGCACGCCCCCTACTGGGGATGTGCCCACAACCAAGGTACATGCCCTTGACTGGAATCGAACCTGGGACCTTTCAGTCGGCAGAATGATGACACTATCCGCTGAGCCAAACAGGTTTCAGCTGTTTCTTAATTTTTAAATGTTCTCTGACTTCAAATTGAATTAAAGATACTTGTGATTTAAATGTATTTACTTCATAATGCAGAACCTAAAATGAGGGCTGGGATGCCTACTACTATGATTCTCTCCTTTTTAAAGTAGAGCAGAAATATATGGGTAACATATAATGGGATTTTAAAAACAGAACTAATAATTCACAGACCTTCACACTCATCAGCTGCATTACTTGCATTAAAAGAATTTGTAATGAACTTTGTATATGGCTTTTGGCAAAGGAACTTCAGCTCATTCTTTTTGAAATGAAGTTGTTAGAACTCAAGGTTTCTTTTCCAATCAAAACGTTAGGAAGTGCCGCTCCCAAAGCAACTGAGCAGCCAGGCTTTTGATTTCTGAGAAATTCTGCTCTGGTGACCAGGGAATGAAAGGTCAGTCTTGAGGAAGTTTCTGGAACAAGAAGAATCTCAATGAAATTAGCTGGAACTTTTTGAGTGAGGAAAAAAAAAATACCCTTTGAATAAAGCAAGGTATATGGGAATGAAGGTCACGGTGTTATCAAATTCAACCTAGGCATGTAGTCAGATCCTTTGAAACTTTTTCCCATGGTTCAAATTCTTATTTGTTGCATTTTTTGGCATGATGGCTAAGTGATTTGGGGCACTGGCCCAAAACTCACAAGGTTTTTGTTGTTGTATGTTACAACAAATTAATAAATTAGAGGAAATCGTTTTTCTAAAATTCACTGTGACTAGCCCATTTGGGAGGGAAGAGGATTACAATTCCTTATACAGTGTATGTTCCTTTTGCATTTTTAATTCTTTTTCCCAAAGGTCGTCATGATAAATTTTATAGAGCAATTATTTAAGTATAATCTAAGGAACACTAGAGGTCCCCAAGACCCTTTCAGGAAATCTACAGTCTCCTCCTTTTTCCATCTAAAAACCTATGTGAAGCCAAAACTGGTTTGGCTCAGTGGATAAAGCATCAGCCTGAGGACTGAAAGGTCCCAGGTTCGATTCTGGTCAAGGGCATTTACCTTGGTTGCGGACACATCCCCAGTAGGGAGTGTGCAGGAAGCAGCTGGTTGATGTTTCTCTCTCATTTATGTTTCTAACTCTCTATCCTTCTCCCTTCCTCTCTGTAAAAAATCAATAAAATATTTTTTAAAAATAAATAAATAAATACCTATGTGAAGCCAAAATTTTTTAAGGTTTCAACAAAAAAAAAAAAACACCTATTGTAGTAGACAAACTACAGACATGGACAAGAGAGTGTATCTTATATTAAGCCAAACAGAAAAAAAAAAAGTAAAACAATTCATTTTCACTTTTCTGTTTTGAAAAATATAGTTATTTTTAACAGATATCTGCCATTCATATAAAAAATATATTAGTGCTCTTTACCAATTATTTTTATTTATAATGTAGTAATAAGTGCATATTTTTAATTTCATAATTTTAAAGTTTAATACAGTAGACATGAAGTTATAACCAACTCAAACCAAAGCATACAGGGTCTTCCATAAGTTTTGGGAATATAAAGGGGTAATGTTATAAAACAATTCTGAGAAATGCTGAGAAAGGGAACCCCCTTCTAGAACAGTGACAGCAGCTGCTGGAGGATGAGAGACCACATGGAGCAGAGCCATTGTCTCCCATCTGAGGCCTTGCTCCATCAGCTACCTCAGATGGCTTGCCAGTTGACCACAGGTGCATGCGTAAGCCCAGCCAAGGGCAGATATGTTTGGCTGAGATGAAGAGAACCAACTTCTGAGGAACAATAAATCATCTTCATTTTAAGCCAAGTTTGAGAGTGGTTTGCTCTTTAGCATCATTTTGTTGATAAATAACTGATTTCTCCTTCCTCTGATTTCTCCAGAGAATTTACCATATATTTGCAATGAGTCCCACACATTTAGGTTTCATTATATGTTGTCATATTATAAACTGGTGTTTCTAAAGTACTTAAGGAACTAAGGTATATCTTAGCTTTTCTTTTTTGGATCAACAGTTTATGGACCAATTAAGAACCTGAAATTTCTAGGCAAAGAAGAATTCTTTAAAATTGCTTATTCCTTACCCAGCTCTCTTTTTTTTCCCTCTGAATGTTAAAAAAAGGAGGGGCGGGGGGAAGAAACTTCCCTTTTGAGAAATCAGCTTATCTTTCCTGTGCTTTTTTCCCCTCTAAGACTCAACCTCAATAACCCCAAAACTCAATGAGCATAGAGACTATTCAGCCATACCACTCGAGCTTGATCTGCCAGAAGAAAGCATCTCACTTTAATAGCTTCCACATGCCTATCATCTAGGACTCTGAAACTCTAGGACTCTGTAATCTGCTTTCTCCATCATTTTTGTTATTACTATTATTTTGGAAACTGTTCAAAAGAAAAGTGAGTCACTGCCTAAAGAGAGATTGCATCCTGCTCCGTGGTAGCCTCACAATGCTGCCTCTCCAAGACACTCCCTAAATGCCTGGTCAGAATTGCCAGAAGTCCCCTGACACTTTGTGCTATAAGCAGGACAAAGATGTGAAGCTTGTCATCCAGCCACTCAGATTTCCTTTCCCGTATCCATGTCTTCTTTCTGCTCACCTCTCTCCTCAACTCCCTAGAAACTCCAGACCTCGATGCCTTTTCTGAATAACAAAAGTGCCCACTACATTCTCCCTTCAAAATGTTCCATGCTCCCAAAGTTACTTGATTTTGTTTGTTTGTTTTTTTATAATTTAATTTTTTCAATTAGAATTGACATACAATAGTATATTCGTTTCGGATGTGAAATGTGGTGATGAGAAGTTACTCGTTTTTCATATAAATGAGCAAACAAAACAGAAACAGAGCTATGGACACAGAGAACAGACTGGTGGTTGTGGGAGCACGGGAGTGGAATGAGTGGAAAAGGTGAAGGACTGAGAAGTTCAGATTGGTAGTTACACAATAGTCAAGAGGATGTAAAGTACAGCCTAGGGAGTACAGTCAATAATATTGTAATAACTATATACAGTGCCAGGTGAGTACTGGAAATATCAGGGGGGAATATTTTGTAAAGTATATGACTATCTATCCACTATGCTTTACACTGAAACTAACCTAATATATATATATATATATATGCCTAAACTACCGTCTGATCATTCAACTGTTTGACCGGTAGCTATGATGCCCATTGACTACCAAGGGGCAGATGCTCTGGCCAGTAGGTTATCTTGCTGCTGGGATCCAGGCAGGATGGGCCAGACATGCCCTAGAGCCCTCCCACAGTCCCTCCCGGCCCTAATCTTGCACTGGTGGGGTCCCTCAGCCTGACCTGTGCCCTCCCACAATCTGGGACCCCTCAGGGGATGTCAAAGGCCCAGTGCATGGATTTGGCCCAATCCCAACAGGCCAGGCAGAGAGATCCCACCACTGCATGAATCCATGTACCAGCCAGATTCTGCCCGATTCCCACAGGCCAGGACGAGGGACACCACCAGAACACAACTCCATGTACCAGGCCTCTAGTACAAAATAATATTGAATATAAACTATAATTTAATTTTTTTTCTTTTTTTATTACATTTATTGTAATAAACAAGTTGTTTTTTTCTCCAAGTCCTTACCACTATCATCATCCTTATCAAAGTCTCCTTCATCTCACCTTGGTTTCAGACAGAAAAATTTTACTAAAAATCATTAGTGTGATGAGGATTTGCTTCATAAACTCACTTGAATAAGCATTTGGATAGAGAAAATATCAGTTAATAAAATTATATCAATGATAATGATAGTGACAGAGCCTGTTGTCTGCTCACCAAGGTATCTTCCTGGCACACTGACTGTTTCACATCCAACCTTCTTGGAAATGTCTGTTGAATAACTTAGATTTGCCTGGCTCCCTGAATGACTGTGTGGAGGAGAGTGCCTTGCCAACCTGTTAACTACTATATGTGCAACACAGAAACTTTAATTTTATTTAAACTACAAAAATATTGGGGTATAATTTGTTACAGCAGTTATAACTACCCTAGCTAATCACTATCCTTTCGTAATGTGATTTATCCTTTTGATGACACATTAATTCCTTTACAAACAGAGGTCACCAAACTTTTTATATACAAGGTCAAATAGACCATTTAATTCTGTCGTTGTAGCAGGAAACAACTCACAAACATTATGTAAAACAAATGGGCATGACCGTGTTCCAAAAATAATAATAATAACTTTATTTGCAAAGAGAGGAGGGAGGCTGGATTTGGTCTATAGATACACTTTGCCAACCCCTTTGGTAAATGATCAGTAAGCAAAAATCAAACAACAGTTTCTTCACTAAAGAATCTAGAAGCATATCTTGCTGTTATGGGCTGCAGCCAATTGTCTCTCCTCTAGCTGTATTGAATAGAGTGCTTGACTGGAGCTGCTATTTATAAGATGACTTTATGCTCATATCTGGTGTCTCATCCATTATGACTAAAACATCTAAGGACTGATTGAACTCAAGCTTCTTTTTATGGTGATAGATCCTAAGAAGCTAAAAATGCACCTTAAAAATCTAATTCTTGGTTCATACAGTTTCATCTCTGTATTCTATTAGTCAAAGCAAGTCACAGGGTCATCCCAGAGTCAGTAGGAGGGGGACCAGGCTCCCCTCATGAAAGTGGAGTGGCATGTACCCATTGGCAGGGGAGAATTGGCAGCCATATTTGCAGGCAACTTACCATAACAACTCACATCATTTCCACATATAAAATCCTCCTGTCCCATTCCCAACACCTAAGACCTCTTTGTGTCTTAGTCACGCAATGTTTTTAAGTGCTCATGGGAGAATCCTACCTTCAGACAAAGGAGAGGAAAATCGGACTGATCTAAGTTAAGAGTTTGTGGAAAGACTTCAACAGAAAAGAGCTAAAAGCAAGAGTGTTTGGGGCAACCTTAAAATAGTTCACGTGAGAGAACACAGGTGAGTCCAGGATGAGTAATAAAGGCTGTGAGGGGAAGAAAGAGCTGGTAGACTTTCAACTTTATCCTATTTGATGAGATAAATCAACTATTAAGTGGGGAAATATTTGGGGAGGGGCCACCTTCTTTGTTGTATCCCCTTCGGTTATATCACTGGGCCTTGGTCCTGATCCAAGGGAGTAGCAGTTTCTGGGAGAGTCGTTTTCTGCAAGCCCCTGCTTGAAAAAAAAGAAAAAATGAAGGAGATGAAGTTCAGGATGTGCCATTCAGAAAGGCGCTACACGCACGGCAATAATACCTTCTGATTCTTACGATGCCTCTAGCACCTGCATTTTACAAGTACTCAGAACATGAAATTACAGCTTCTATACATTTTTGTTCCATTGGATCAGGAACTTCGCTAGAGTTATCAAAGTATATATATAAATCAATGACATTTGATACATGCCATGCCAGGACAATGTGGAGAGCAAGGTTTTCCTATCTAAATGCAATGTGCATCTTCAGAACAACTTATAAAGGAATAAAAGGACAGCAAGATTGACAAGAGAAAATGTCATCAGTTGATTTCTAAAGCAGGGGGAGTCTCCAAGATCTTCAAAAGGCTGATGGAATCAAAGGGGAGAGAGGAAGATGAGGAATTGATTTGCTGACTCAAAAAAAAAAAAAGAGAGAGACATCTTTTCTTTTTCTCTTCTCCCAATGTGGTAATGTAGGGAGAAAAGAAATGTGATGGAGAAAGGAAGAATAAGCTCATGAGAACTTACAAGGAAAGTCACTGGGACCTTTTTGAGAATATCTCTAAATAGCTTATTGCTGCATTTTACATCCTCTCCTTCCCCTCTGTCTCCCGAAGTCTCCTAATCAGACCAATAGATGACCCTTCTTAATGTCACAAGATTTTTCTCAAAGCAAGCAAGAAAAATTGAAAATTGACTGCCATGGGTTAAATAAAGGAGAAAGAAATGATAGATAGGTAGATGATAGATAGATAGATAGATAGATAGATAGATAGATAGATAGATAAAAAATAATTCCTTTTCCTTTCTGTTTATGTTTTTCTTTTATTCTCTTTATTGAAAAGACTTTTTTAAAAAAATTTTTATTCATTTGAATCTTTAGTCAAGCAATGTACAAAGCCAGCTCAGGTCTGAGGCCACACCCAGCAGTCGCCAAAGAACACTACCAATGCTACCACACATGGGTGACAGAAAACATTTGAGACCATTTATTTTTCTCTCTTTGCCTTTTGCTTTTGGTATTTTAATTATGATGTGTCTTGATGTGGTCCTCTTTGGATTCCTTTTATTTGGGTTTCTGTGTGCTTCCTGGACTTGTAAGTCTATTTCTTTCACCAGGTGGGGGAAGTTTTCAGTCATTATTTCTTCAAATAGGATCTCAGTCTCTTGCTCTCTCTCTTCTTCTGGTACCCCCATAATTCAGATGTTGGTATGCTTGAAGTTGTCCCAGAGTCTCCTTACACTCTCTTCATATTTTTAGATTCTTTTTTTCTTTTTGCTTTTCCAATTGAGTGTTTTTGTTTTGGGGGTTTTGGGGGGTGTTTTTTGCTTCTTTGTATTTCAAATCTTTGACTTGTTTCTTGCAAACTTCTTGTCTGCTATTATATCTCTGTATAATATTTTTTTATTTCAGTCAGTGTATGCTTAATTTCTAGTTGGTTTTTTTTCATATCCTTGAGGGTCTTGCTAAATTCATTGGCCTTTTCTAGAAAATTATTGAAAAGCTTTATAACCGTAGTTTTGAACTCTATATCCAGTCGTTTGCTTTTCTCCATTTCTTTCATTTGTGACCTGTTTCTTTGTCTCTGCATTTTGGCTGCTTCCCTGAGTTGATAGAGTGGCTTTGCGTGGTAGGTGTCCTAGAGAGCCCAGTGGCTCAGCCTCCCCAGTTACCTGAGGTGGGCACGCTTGGTGCACCCCTTTGTGGGCTGTGTGCACATTCTTGTTGGAGGTAAGCCTTGGTTGTTGTTGATACCACCAAGAGGAATTGACCTCCAGGCCCATTGGCTGTGAGGATCAGCTGTGTCTATGCCTGGAGAACTTCTGTGCTATAGACACCCATATGAGACAAGACTTGCAAAATTGCAAAAGCCTCTGTGCTCAGCTTGAATAGGAAGGAGTCTCAGGGTGAAGCAGACAGCCTTGGCTTTCCATCAGCCCTTCCCTATGAGGCCCCTGGGTCTCAGTGTCCCTCGGTAATCATTGGAATCACCTCTGAGAGAAAGCTGCCCTAGAGTTTCGCCCACTGCCAGACAGTCCAGTTTCTCCCTGAATGAGTCTGGGTTCCAAGAAACTCACCCAGAACTGCAGTTCAGCACAGTAGGGAGCTTCTGTCTTCCTCCCACTTTAGAAAAGCAGCCACATACTTACCCCTGGTGATGGAAGAAGCCAAGCTTTCACAAAGCCTGGCCGGAGGAGGTTAAGGCAACAAATTTTCAATGGCTGTGAGAGCAGAAGGCTTGGCTCTGCTGCAGGCTACAAAGTTTCAATTGCAGAAGATAAATAAATCCCAGATACTAGGGCCTCTGCTTGGGTCACTGGGAGGTGTGGCCAGCCTGCAAAGCACCACAGGCCCCTTGCCCAGACCATCCCATGCCCTAAGGGAACACTCATCCTGATCCAGGACACCCTTCGGGGCAAACCAGCTGGCCCCCACCGATGCAGCAGGCCTCTATCCTATCTAATAAAAGAGTAATATGCAGATTGACCATCACTCCAATACACAAGATGACTGCCCCCATGTGGTCACAAGATCCTGCCCCCATGTGGACACAAGATGGCCACCACAAGATGGCCAGGCAGGGAAGGGCAGTTGACAGGAACCAGGCCTGCAAGGGAGGGCAGTTGGGGGTGATCAAGCCTGCAGGGGAAGGCAGTTGTAGGGGGACCCAGTCCAACAGAGGAGGGAAGTTGGGGTGACCAGGCCTGCAGGGAAGGGCAGGTGGAGATGACCAGGTCCACAGTATAGGGCAGTTAGGGGCAAACAGGCTGGCAGGGGAGCAGTTAGGCATCAATCAGGCTGGTGGGGGAGTGGTTAGGGGGTGATAAGGCTGGCAGGCAGAAGCGGTTAGGGGCAATCAAGAAGGCAGGCAGGCAGGTGAGCAGTTGGGAGCCAGAAGTCCTGGATTGTGAGAGGGATTCTGACATTGGAGAGGGAGAAGGCTGGGCTGAAGGACACCCCCTCCCATGCATGAATTTTGTGCACCAGGCCTCTCGTCAATAATAAAAATGCACATAAAAACGAAATAGGATAAGAAAATTGAGGCAAAGAGAAAATAAGTATAGAGGCAATAATGGTATATTAGCCAGGGTTCTTCAGAGAAACAGGGCCAATAGGGTGTGTATATAAGCAGAAGGAGATTTATTTTAAGAAACTGGCACACAAGGTTATGGACACTGGCAAGTCTAAACTCTGCAGAGTGGGCTGGCAGGCTGGGAACCCAGGAAGAGGCAATATCCCAGTTCAAGTTCAAAGGCTGTGTGCTGGCAGAGCCCCCTCTTGTTCAGTGGGGATGAGGCTTTCGATCTATTCAGGCCTTCAACTGATGGAATGAAGTCCACCCTCATTATGGAGGGCAGCCGCTTTATTCAACGTTTACCAATGTAAACATGAATCTTATCAAAAAAACACCATCACAGAAACACCCAGAATAGTATTTGACCATATAGCTGGGCACTGTGGCCAAGTTGACACATAAAATTAACCGCCAGAACGGCGAGGATTAAAGTTAACGCCCCAAACTGCATAATGTGAAATCCTATTGACATAGCTGGTCTATAATTATACTCTCCGATTCCTAGCTAACGAAGCAGGCACTGAAACAGACGCTCCCTGGGGAAAACATGTTTGCTAACAGAGAAAACTGCGAGAAATTTCTCCCACGGGTCCTCACAAAAAAAGGCATTGGGTGTTGCACTAAGCAACTTTCCCAGTCGGCTTCCCTGAATAAATCCCATGGCGTGTTTCCAACACACAAACTCCATAAAAATAATTGTGTGAAAAAAAGCGTTTTATGGCCTAATTCAGCAGCATCTAGGGATGGAATTTAGAATATCTCCGGGAACACATGGATTCCAAGTTCTTTAGGCGGTTCTTCATGAATATTATTACCCCCAACTTTTTTTTTTTTTAATAAAAGTTGCCTAGCGGGGAATTTTTAATTATATTCTCTGGCTAGCCTGAAAGTCATATCGCATGTAGGCATATAGGCAATAGCTAGCAGACTGTTAAACTTTCACAGGCCCAGAGAGAAACTGCCATCCCCTTATTAAAATGAGAAGCTCAACCAAGTCTCAGGCGTGAATAGACTCTCATCGACTACTGTGGGGAGTTGATCCAAGGTGGTGACTGTGAGCAAACCCAGCATTGTACCGTTTCTGAGTGGCTGCTAACATGGGCCGATGAATAAATGAGTCCCCAAAGTTCTTCACTGTAGACCGTGGCTATGAGTATTTCATTATGGAATATGTGGTGAACGGGAGTTACCAATTATCACAGCACCCATTTATAATGTCAGGAAAGCACCTGCAGAACAATGACTCTTACACCCAGAATTTAAGGCATGTTTCAGTTCTAGTGACTCTTTATACTGAATCAAAAAAGTCCTGTTGCCCTGGCTGGTGTGGCTCCCTTGGTTGAGTGTCATTCCCCTGAGCCAAAAGGTCATTTATTTGATTCCCAGCCAGGGCACATGTCTGGGTTTCAGGCTCGATCCCCACCCCCCGGTCGATGTTTCTCTCTCTCTCTCCCTTTCCCTTCCTCTCTCCTTAACGTCAATAAAAACGTATTTTTTAAATGCTAATATTAAATTTAATAATAAGTATTAAATTTTTAATATTAAATTTAATGTTAAATTTTTCTCTAGCCCTACTTAGAAGCCAAGAAATAAGAAAAATGGATCACTTAGATTGGTCCACCGATGAAGATTGTCCAGCTGTCATGACAAATTTGCAGTAAATTCCTTGAATAATAGAAAAAAAACTTAAACCAAGAGAAGCATGTTAGATCTGGAGAACACAACAGAGCCAAAAAAAAAATTTGATAATCACAGTCAGTGCAAAAGGGCAGGCAAGAAGAGAGTGAGAAAACTGAAACAATAAAATAAAGGATCTTTGTCTTATTTTAAAAAAAAAGAAAAAGAAAAGTCCAGTTTTCGATTTCACAGGAGATACCCTTTTATTAAGTTAGAACTTCCAAGGTTGATAATAAATTAATTGCTGATGTAAAATGAAGGAGAGTTTTTAGAGTAAAAAAAGAAAAGTTAGGAACTGTGGGCATAGAGTGGCCTAAGACTCAATGTTTATTAAATCAACATATGCTCTGATTTGTTCATTGCTATTCCCTGTTATGAAAGCTGCTTATTTCAGCTGATTGGTTGGAAACAACAGCATAGCAAATTAAGGACAAATTGGTGTATAAGTCATCCATTTTGTCAAGTTAATTGAATTCTTCATGTTAAGGACTTTGTCACCAACAATGATGACTAAGACTGAAAAGGAAGATGAAGAAAAGTTATGTAAAAGAAAATCAAAACTTAGATTTATAGTGTGATCCAGTTGACTAGTTTCAACTGGAAAACACTAGTGGTGGAGAAACAAATTAAAATTTCACAGAAAATCATTTCCAACAGAAATAACATTTTTGATTATCCTTAAGAAATAAATATTTTTGTTTGCCATCATAATTTTAAACAGAAAGTTTTCTTTATATTGTGGTTACTACTGTGTCTGACTGCCTTGCGTGTTCTTCAACAGTGCTGTGAATAAAAGGTCACTGGAGAAATAAATTACTTTTAACGAATTGTTGCAGGTTGAATTGTGTCCTCCAGAAATCCGCATGTTGGATTGTAACCTTTTTGCAGTTAGAATTATTGCACATGTAATTAATTAGGGCCTTGGTCCGCAAACTGCGGCTCGCGAGCCACATGCGGGTCTTTGGCCCATGAGTGTGGCTCTTCCACAAAATACCACGGCCTGGGCGAGTCCATTTTGAAGTGGTGTTAGAAGAAGTTTAAGTTTAAAAAAGTTGGCTCTCAAAAGAAATTTCAATCGTTGTCCTGTTGATATTTGGCTTGGTTGACTAATGAGTTTGCCAACCACTGAGAAGGATAAACTCATACTAGAGTGATCCAATACTATGGATGTCCCAGGAAAAGGGGAAATTTGGACACAGGTATGCATACAGGGAGGAGGCCAGATGAACATGAAAACAGAGGTTGGGAGGTGAGTATAAACCAACGAACATCGAAGATTGTCAACCAACCACAAGAAGCCAGAAATGAGACACAGAACATGGTTTTCCTCAGAGCCCTCAGAAGGAAGCAACCCACTGACACCTCAATCTCAGCCTCCTAGCCTTCAGAGCTGTGATTCGATGAAGTTCTGTTGTTGAAGCCACCCAGTTGACGGTATTTTGTTATGAAGTCCCAGCAAACCAATACACACATTCCTGGGTAAATATTTTAGACATAGGTTCGGTGGATTTAAAGTTGTGTTCATGAAATTCGTACCTATAAATTAAACCCAACCCCTGAACTGAATAAGCTATGACATACAGGGGCAAGAAGAAAGACCCTTCTCTCTTCTTCGTGGACATCCGACAAATGGAGAAAATTGCTAGCACAAGGAATGGCAGTCTTCTGTGCTTGTTTTCAGCTCGGACTTCATTTGCTAGTGAAAACCTTTCTTCCAAGACCTACTAAGAGAAACGGATTGCTGCCTTTGTTCAGCGAGCCACAAGATGTTGGTGCCCAGTTGTGTTCCCTCCAACAAGGTAAGATGTTGTAAGCCTCCCATTAAAAGGTCACCATACCAATGTCTTTACCTCTGTGTGTTATCTCTCCACTGAGGGACTGCCGAAAAGGATGAGAACCTGTCCCAGAGTAGGCAGTGGAAGGCAGGAGACTAACACATCAGTATCCCCATATTATAAATGAGAAAACCAATGCTTAAGAATATAGCTTCCTCAAGCTCTTACAGCTAAGAAGTAAAAGGCATAATCTAAAGTGGAGAATGGAAGGAGAAGAGTGTATTCAAATTATGACTAGCCTTCTTCACCATGACTTCATCCTCAATAATACAGGGAGACAGTAAATTACGTTGGTAGGGATGTGTCCCATGATATTTGTGTATTTTAGAAACACTACTCATAGAGCAGTGAGGAAGATGGTTAAAAGTTTAAGACTGGCAACTAGAATACCCCCATCATGTCATTGCAGTGATCTCACGGTGAGTAGTAATGGCTGAACTATGGTAGTGGCGGTGGCAAAAAGGGGAAAGGTGAGATGTATATCTAGATTATGGAATGGACTCTTGAAACATTGAAGGGAGCACAGGGAATCCTATCTAATAACGAGAGAATATGCTAGTTGACCATCACACCCTCACAAAGATGGCAACACCAACAGCCAACAAGGAGGGAATATGCTAATTTATTGCCACACCCTCAAAGATGGTGGCACCCACAGCCACAAGATGGTGGTGCCCAGTCCCTTCAGCCACGTGGGGGTGGCAGGCACATGGCACAGCCTGGCACAGCCCTGGCTGGCCACTCCACATGCCTGCCTCTGGAGTCCCCCAATCCCCTCAGTCCCCCCGCTGCCCAGGGCCAGCCCAAGGCACATGAGAGCCTCATATGGCAGCTGCCCGGCCACCCAGGGCTGCCCAAGGCTCAGGTAACCAGAGCTGGCTGAGACTTGCACTGATAGCAGTGGCAGCAGCAGAGGTATGATGGGGGTGTTGCCTTCCCCTGATTGCCAGATCACCTCCTGCTCTTGAGGGCTCCCAGACTTCAAGAGGGGGCAGGTAGGCTGAGGGACACACACACACACACACACACACACTTCAGTGCATGAATTTTCATGCACCATGTCTCTAGTAATCTATAAAAAGTACCAACAATTCAAAATGAGGACAGATAAAATAGCCAAGAACGTTACTCAAAGCCACTGAAAAGATTTAAGAGGCAGAAAAGAAATTTAAAAAGAAAAGGAGGGGGGAAGAAAAAAATAAATTAAATTAAATTAAAATAAAATAAAATAAAAGATTTTAGAGGCAGATAACCCAGCAACCTACCCTGAAATTTGACAAAACTCTGGGCTTGACAATTCTCTTTCAGAAAAAGTGTCATGGGACTTCTGATGACCAGCATAGATCAAGATCAGAGCTGGGCCAACCATCTTCATATGAAATGGAACACCACTGAAAATTAATAGGCTAGTGAATTTTGAACTAAAGAGTTTGGTCTTTCATTTATTTTGGCCAAAATGTTTTTCATCAAAAGTGTAAATCAAATTTTAAAAGTTGGCTTCTAAAAGGCATAAATAGCTACAGGTCAGTTGCAATTGGCTCATGTAAGGTTAATTCCTAAGTTCAACATAATAAGATGAAGTCTGGGCTCAGGGAAAAAAATGTGTACACTTTTTATTTCAATATTTGGAAAGAAGACCCCTATGTTTGTGATCACAAGGGTGGAGATGACACTGAGAGTGAAAGTAAAGTGAGAGAATAACCCTAGAAACATGGAATTGTACTTTGATGTGATGATGTATAAACAGGTATGAGAAGGATGATGCTTGTATCAGAAGATGTGCATGAACATACACATTGAGATCAAAGGATAAGTCTTAAAGAGAATGGAATAGTTTCCCAAAACTAGACACTTCAGTGACAATGACCTACTTTATCTTTCTCCAACTTGTCATTCTGTCCCAAAATGTCATAACTTTGCCATTCTGGAATCTTGTCCTGGAACATCTTCAGCGTAGTGTTTTTGAAATGGAAAAAAAAAAACCATCAAGTCATGCAGTCCTGGATTTGGAGGTCACAGCTGCCTCTCTAACTGTGTAAATTTGAGCCTTTGTTATTTTTGACATCAATTTCAAGATCTGAAAAATGGGGATAAAATATCCACCCATACGGTGGTTAGATGGTTCAAGTAAGACAATATTCATGAAGCATTTACCACAATATTATAGGATAACGTGTAAGGCAAGTTCTGTGATAATTTCCACAGAACCCCTAATTCCCTACTCAGCGACTTGTGCTTATGCTTTACAATCCTGATGTAGTTTCAACTCCATCGTCCTTGTCAATGACCCCAAAGGAGGCTTAGCTTCTTTCTCCAGGCTGTCACAGCACCTACATCGCCTTAATGTGATTGTTTGTCTGTGTATCCCATGTAGACTTATGACTTTATTAATTCCTTGTGTGTTTTGTACTGTTGTGATGATAGTCTAGAAGATTTTGTTTTGTACTAAAGACATTCATAAATACATCATTTATAAAAATTGGGATCTGCTATTTGAGACAATTAAAAAGCAGATTGCTCAGTATTTGGAAATGTTTTAGTCTATATTAAAAAGACCATCTCTCTCCTCTGGCTCCCACTTACCTAGTAGTCATCCTTTGATTTCTGAATGTTCCCTCCTTTTCTTTATCACCTTGCCTCTCATGTTTTTCTCAAGAAAAAAAAAATTTTTTTAGTAAACTGATATCTTATTCATAAAATATGACCAATGGATTCTATAAAATACTCTTGAAATATATAAGTCAACATAAAGGCAGTATTGATTGCAAAGGATGAAAGAACGACTGCTGTAGCAAGAAATATTCAAAGTGATGAATAGCAAGAACCTACATCCAAGATTACTCTACCCAACAAAGCTATCATTCAGAATTGAAGATCAGATAAAGAGCTTCACAGATAAGAAAAAGTTAAAGGAGTCCATCACTACCAAACCAGTATTATATGAAATACTGAAAGGTATTATTTAAGAAGAAAAAGGTAAAGATAAAAATTAGAACAATCAAATATATATCTATCAACAAGTGAATCTAAAAATCAAGTGAATCTAAAAATCTGATGAACAGAATAAACTGGTGAATATAATAGAATTGGGGGCATAGAAAGGGAGTGGACTGACTGCCAGAAACCATACATTGTCTCACTAATAGAAAGATGTGAATAGGAGACCAGAAGGCTAAGTCAACCTTAATTACTCTAAAAGGTCAGAGCTAATCACTCACTGTCTAGTTGAAACATTGTTATTAGCTGAAGCAGCCTATACCTGTTTGTTTCATGTAAACTTCTGTTCTTGTAATTTCCTGCCTAAAGGCTATGGTTGTGTCCCAAAGTCTTAATAAAAGGGAGAAAAAGGCCAGAGCAAGAGGTAGTCCTTTCCACTAGAGGAAGGCTCCCTTCTGGCCCCCCAATATCGCCAAATTAATGCTTTTCTAGTCTCTTCATTTGCGTGCAGCCTCCTCCAGAACCAAACCCTGAACCACGCAGGACGTGAAAAGGGGCTCCCACAACTGACAATTCTCGGGGGAAAAAGATATAGTGGGTGTGGGCAGACACTAGACAAAAATCATACACCTATGGATGAGGACAGTGGCGGGAGGTAAGGGCAGAGGGTGGGATGGGAACTGGGTGGAGGGGAGCTATGGGGGAAAAAGGAGGAACAATTGTAATAATCTGAACAATAAAGATTTATTAAATTAGGAAAAAAGAGGACAAAGGAAAAAGACACGGATAACCCATTATCAATATTAGAAATGAATGTAGGAATATCAGCACAGATCCTTCATACATCAAGAAGTTAATAAGAAAATAATTTGTTCAAAATAATTCAATAAATTTGACAACTGAGATAAAATACACAAGTTCCTTTGAAAAAACTCTTTAAAACTGATACAAAAAGGAGGAGAAAATCTGCATAGCATTAAAGAAATTGAATTCATAATTTAAAATCTTCCCAAGCCACAAAGAAAGCTCAGGCCAAGATGGCTTCAACACTAAATTTTATTAAACAATTACTATCAGTCTTATATAAAATCTTTTTGAATATACAGGATGAGGGGGTACTTTCCAACTGATTTTATGAAGTTTAACATAACCCAAATACCAAAACCTAATGAGAACATTACCAAAAAAAAAGAAAAAGAAATTATAAAGCAATGTTCTTCATGAATATAAATGAAAATATTCTTATCAAAATATTAGCTAATCCAATCCAGCAATGCATAAAGAGATAATACATCATGTCAAAGTAAAGATTAAATTTACATTTATAAATCTGTCAATATAACTGATTACAGAATAGAGTTTAAAAAATATATATGACTATCTCAATACATGCAAAAAATATTTTTGACAAAAACATCAATGAATCACCTTTTTAAATTTCTTGGAAAGAAATTTTAGAATGATAAGGGAACTAACTCAAAATTATTATTGGCATCTCCAAAAATACCCACAGTTAACATCGTACTTAATGGTATATTATTGAACACTTTTTCCAGATTAAAGATGTCAATTTTCACCACTTTTATTTACTATCACCCCCGAGGTCGTAACCAAAGAAGTAAAGTTATAAAAAAGTGAGTTCGACCAAAATGGTAGGTTCTATAGAAATGGAATTTCAGTCTAGAAGAATAGAAATGTTTCTTTGTCTCATATGGACAGAAACTTGAAAAAATAAAAATAAAAATGCAAACCCACCCTTAATTGCTGCAGAACATGCCTTTGGCAGGAAGCTTTTTGTGGGCCATCTAGAGTCCTGTTGGGTGAGCCAGAGACTTGGAAATGTTTAGATGAGTCCGGGTCAGTGTGACCCTTAGCGTTACTCGGTTCTTGGGAAGACAGCTAGCTTAAAATGCCCAGGAGTGTCGGCAGAAAGTCAAGCAAGAGTCTGTAAACAAGAGAAATGGTTATGAAACTTGACTAACAGATTGGAGAAGATCATTTGGTGCTCCAGAAATTCATAAAAGGAACAACATAGATGTATCACTGTTTTATCAAATAACTGAAATGCCTTGCATGTGGTTATTATTTTAAACATGCTGATAGTTCCTAATATAATTTCTCTCTATTACTTATGAGGTTGTTAATTTTTTTTAAGAAATAAAAATTAGTTTTAAAAAGCACCCCAAATATAATTAGTGTTTGATTACTCATTAAAAAAAAAAAACAACAACAACAAAGAGCTGTTTATGTGATGTGTACAAAATTTTGTTCTGAGTGGTCATAGAAGTAGGCAAGATGAAACATACAGAATGATAAAAGCTAAAGAGACTGGAAAATTTGGAGTCAGCCTCCTGAAGCAGTGTTGTTCACTTGATTTTTGAATAAGCCATAAAATATGGGGAAGGAACTGCAGTGACAGAGATGAGTCCCAAAGGAAAGATTTTTAACAATTTGTATAACTTAAAGAGAAATGGTCACAATATGTTGTATGCTGTAAAAGAGCATGGCATTGATACCAGACATGTGAATCTATAGCCCACCTTCTGACTTACTACACATATAACTTAGGAATGAAGCCTCAACTTATTTCTCTGTAAACTGAAAATTAAAAGATTGCCTCACTCATAAATGAAATAAAATGAAATATTATCTCTCTGTTAATATTGTTCATTAAGCCTGCATTTAACATACAGTATATAAAACATATTTTCCTCCTGAGGGTAAATCTTAACTTTTTACTGATTCTTTTTTATTATATATATTATTTTTTTATTCATTTGAGAGAGGAAGGGAGAGGGAGAGAGAGAAACATCACTGATGAAAGAATCATTGATCAGCTGCCTCCTGCACACCCCCTACTGGGATTCAACCCACAACCCAAACATGAAACCATGACCTCTTTGTTGATAGGTCAATCAATGCTCAACCTCTGAGCTACACAGGCTGGGCTTTACTGCTTCTCTTAACCTTTATTTTGTTTTCACTACTCATAATAATACTATGTATCCTTCTTATAGATGATTAAATTCTGATGAATAAATCAAGGAACATCTAGCACCAGCTCCAGGCCTGATGTACTTTGCAGTTTCTAAGAGAAGAACTGACAGAAATGCTTGTTCTGGTCTGGCTGTAGCTCCCAGGACTGTGGTGGAGCCAGTAAGAGTCCATGTGCAATAGTCCTCAGCCACGGCCCTAGCGATATGAAAAAATAGTGGATTTATATTGGCCGATTCATTCTTTTGTTACAAAAAGACCAATATCCATTGAACACTTACTATATGCCTGGGCACCAGGCAGATGATAAAAATGTATATCTTAGTGACACATGGTTCCTATTTTCAAAGTGACTCGTGGCCCAAGTTTTTGACAGGACTATGTTTTCAACATGCTACATTAAGCAGTTATTTTGACTTTATATTGCACACATGGTTTTGTTTCATTTGACAAAAATCCTATCTAATAAGGAGGGAATATGCTAATTGACTGTTCCACCCTCAAAGATGGCAGCGCCCACAGCCAATAAGGAGGGAATATGCTAATTGACTGCCATGCCCTTAAAGATGGTGGCGCCCAGGCCCTTCAGCCTCGCCACCAGACTATGAGAGGGGACTCTCCCCTCGAGTGCATTAAGTTTCATGCACTGGGCCTCTAGTGTGGAACATAATAGAAATATCTCTTTCTTTTTTTTTTTTTTTTGGTCTATTTTAAATCAGTTTGTCTTCTATTTGTCTTCCATTAGTGAGATTTAGGAGTTTTAAGAACATTTGTAATACAAGTCCATTGTCAGTTACAGGTTTTGTGAATAGGTGCCTACTCTATGATTTTCTATGATTTGTCCTTTCATTTTCTTAACAATGTTTTTGATCAATAGAATTTTAATATTTGTAAAACTTACTATTTTACTCTTTTATGGTTTCCTCCTTTCTTGTGAAGTCTGTGTTTTCTTTTACAAGTTCTATAGGTTTAGCTTTTACCTTTTTTTTTTTGATCCATCCCAAATTGATTTCTATGATCCATTGTCTTTAGATGCTGAGATTTAATACCCCAAATCTCACTTCTTTGCCCTTGAATATTAAGAAATCTTGTCACATCGCTGAGTAGAGCAACTTCCCTTAAAGTAACATTCACGTATCACCATAATGAAAAGCAGAGAGGAACATACTATATAGTCAGCTCACATCAAAACAATCCAAGGTCGGGGTCTTCCCACTTTTGATGCCGTTCACTGGCCCCTACACAGAACTTTCCACAAAGTACTGCTACTTATGCTGGGGCTTTATCCTCCCATCTTTCACTTTACCCTATTTCTAAAAGTTTGTCCTTTTCTCCTTTTCCCAAAGAAAAACAAAACTCAAAGCATGCCATGCTTTATGAAGAAAATAACCATGTAAGATCACCTTCAGAACTATGTGTTTTGGTTGTGGGTTTTCTTCCTAGAATGTCTGATTTGTAATAAGCACTCACTTTCTGGGTAATAGAAAACCCTTGCTTCACCCCTTTGACAACTTCTTAGTTCCAGAGGCTGAGAGTCATCTTTAACTCTTCTTTCTTCCTCAACCACACATTCAGGGTTGCCAAGGAAATATAGGTCACCCAGTTACATTTGAATTTCAACGAAACAGTAAATTTTTTGGTATGTGATATTACTATTGCATGGAACATACTTACACTCTAAAAAATTATTTATTTGTTATTTGAAAGTCAAATGTTAACTGGATGGCCTGTATTTTTATTTGCTATGTCTGGCAACCTTACCCACATCCAATTCATCACCAAATCCTCTAAATCCTACTTCCTCAATATTTCCTGAATGAAGTCCATTTCTTTCTACCTCTACTACCCCTACTCTTGAAAAACACACCACATTTATACCCAGATTGCTTTAGCAACTTCCTAACTGGCTCCCATTCTCTAGTCTAAATACTCTTCACTCTTTGCTAAAGCCATATGATTATTTTAAACACAAACCTGGTCATATCATACCCGTTCAACTGTTCCCATTGCTTTCTTCTTTTTTTTTTTTAATGTTTTCATTGATTTTAGAGAGAGGAAGGGATGGGGTAGAGAGATATAAACATCAATGAGAGAGAAACAGAAATCGGCTGCCTCCTACTGGGATAGAGCCTGCAACCTGAGCATGTACCCTGACTGGGAATCGAACCCATGTCCTCTTAGCTCATGGATCGTTCAACCACTGAGCCACACAGTTGAGCGCCCATTGCTTTTAAGATAAAGTCCAGATTTGGCTTTCACTGCTATGTTGTATCTGTACAGCCTATCTCTAAATAATCATGACCTTGTACTCTTCCTACTCCAGCCATTTTGGAAAATAGTCTCTTGCTTCTTTGGTTCTAGTATTTCCACATAAATTTTTATTCCATACAGAACATTCTTCTAGCCCAGTGGTTCTCAACCTTCCTAAGGCCGCGACCCTTGCATGCAGTTCCTCATGTGGTGGTGACCCCCAACCATGAACTTTTGCTACTGTTATGCATCATGATGTAAATATCTGCATTTTCTGATGGTCCTTCGACCCCCCAAAGGGGTCGCGACCCACAGGTTGAGAACCGCTGTTCTAGCCCATAGTCTTACTCACCCTTTTCTGCTGGTTCTTAGTCTGTTTAATCTTGGATGTTTGCTTTTCCTTTGTCCTGTTCTGCTCTTATTCACCTTTCTACAGTAATGATTTCATCACTGCCTATTTACCCATCTAGTGAAGAAGAATTCCCACCCTCCAATTATGGAGATAGCTGAACACATGACACCTGAAACAGGACGGGTGAGATTGACAGTAGCATTAGTCACATATTCTCACAGACTGGGAGCCCGGGACACCACACAGAAACTCACAGGGTTGCCCTTAAGACCAGAGTGAAGGACGGGAGTGAGCAAACAGGGGCTGGGAGAGGCAGGCTTTGTAGCATCTAAAGGATGAGGTGCCCCTGGATATCACAAGTGTTTGGGGCTTGTTTGGATGATGTGGGCTGTCACTTCTGCTCAGGAAGAAGCAGGAACTGAGCATGATCCCCTTGAACATGAGGGTTGTTTGACTGGGGTTCCATAGCCCCTGGAAGCAGAGTGAGGAGAAGAACATGCAATAGCCCTTCCAGCTTCACCAGATGTCAAGGCAGAACACAATATCGGGCCTTGATTTGAGGCCCTCATCATAACTAATGAACCTGTAAAAATGTAGAACAGTTCATGCCTCCTTCTATAATGGCATCGAAAAAAGATTAGATTTACCTCTCACCAAATTCAGAAATATCATTAAATGCAATGTCAAGAAAATTGTCCAGCAGTTAGAAATGGGAAAAGAGATTAGGAGCCACCCTTTCCGTGGATTTAGGGGCTCCAGGATTTATCTGTTTCTATTTAATTATGTAACTTTGACTCTATAGGGGTAGAAGTCAAGTTATAGAAAAATAAGGTAACACAAATGATTCTCATCTATATCAATACACATGAATTTTGGCAGTAATATATTCATGCCCAACTGGTAGATGACCTTAAACATACATCATTACGTGATATTTTATCACCCTATAGGATATTGATCAGTTTTATGCAATAACTGGTAAGTTCATTTCAACATCCCTGATTTTGTGTGTGTTATTTGCATATGTATATATGTATATATGTTTGTATGTAAGTATTTATAATATATAATATTTATATATCCTTCAAATTCTCATTTGAACATGTTTTAACACATTAATGGATCTCTCATTAATAAAGTGTTTAATATCATCTTTGATAGAAGTTTACATTTTCATGAGTCAGGATTTTATCTTTTTGAAAATTATACTTTAACAATAAAGATAACCATGATTTAAAAATGTTTAAATTGCCAAAAGCAGTTTGGCTCAGTTGATACAGCATCAGCCTGCGGACTGAAAGGTCCTAGGTTCGATTCCGGTCAAGAGCATGTACCTTGGTTGTGGGCACATCTCTAGTGTGGGTGTGCAGGAGGCAGCTGATCGTTGTCTCTCTCTCATTGATGTTTCTGACTTTCTATCCCTCTCCCTTCCTCTCTGTAAAAAAATCAATAAAATAAAAATAAATAAATAAAAATGTTTAAATTATCTTAGGAAAAGAAACACAAGCATACTTAAATGTAAATGTTCTCTTGCATGAGACAGTGAAACTACATATTTTTTAATCTGATTTTTTTAACTAGAGGCCCGATGCACAAAATCCGTGCAAGAGGCTCAGCCAACAGCGCCACAGTGGCCAGTAGCCTCAGCCACCACTGCCTCCACACCTTCATCTGGAAGGTCATCCAGAAGGATGACCCGTCTAATTAGCATATTATGCTTTTATTTTGTAGATAATAGGCTTTTATTAAATGTGTGTATTTTACTTCATTAATAACTTGAAAATTATAAATATTTAATAGAGCTAAATAGCCAAAACTGGTTTGGCTCAGTGGATAGAGCGTCGACCTGCAGACTGAAGGGTCCCAGGTTCGATTCCAGTCAAGGGCATGTATCTTGGTTGCGGGCACATCCCCAGTGGGGGGTGTGCAGGAGGTGGCTGATCGATGTTTCTCTCTCATCTATGTTTGTAACTCTCTCTCTCTTTTCCTCTCTGTAAAAAAAAATCAATAAAATCTATTTTTAAAAAAGAGAGAGAGCTAAATAAACATACACTCAACCAATAAAATGGAACAGAACCGACATATATGTCAGGTCAGAAAGTGTGGCCATCTTTATTTATTTAAAATTATGCCTATCTGCTAGTGCACTTGAACACTAAGCCCAGGCATAATTCTTCGCTCGGTAACCCCGAAGCGTGTTATCCTCGGGGAATGCAGAAGGCCCCGTGTTGCTTTCCTGCACATTCGAAACTTGGCTGCACGCTCTGGTGACTAAACTTTTCTTGAACAAGCTTCATCCCAAAGTTCTCCTTACCCTGAGAGAAGCTTAGGTCACGCTGAAAACTTCAGATGTCAATTTGACTGACACAGCAGAAAGGGAGGTTGGCACCAGCTTTTCTTATACAAACAGTTGCTAGGTCACAACTCTGAATCTCTAAGCGATCATCGAAAACCGGACCGCAAGCATAAAGGGAGGTTTTGGGGCCAAAAGGGAGCATCATCCATGGATATGATGCTATATAGTTTCCATGTGACTTGGTTTTTGTCATTTTGTGCATTTCTTACGTAAATGAGCTTGGGGAGAAGCGGAGGCTGCAGGAAACAGGTGGGCAGAGAAGTTCCTTGTGAGAGAGACAGGTGATTCCCCCACCCTCCAGGACAGCGGTTCTCAACCTGTGGGTCGCGACCCCTTTGGGGGTCCATGGACCCCATCACGGGGGTCCCCTAAGACCATCAGAAATTTACTTTACAATTCACAACAGTAGCAAAATTACTGTTAGGAAGTAGCAAAGAAAATAATTTTGTGGTTGGGGGTCACCACAACATGAGGAACTGTATTAAAGGGTCCCGGCATTAGGAAGGTTGAGAACCACTGCTCCAGGACAAAGTAGGAAGGAAGACTCAGGGAAGGTACTCCCTTCACCTTCTCTTGGACCCCTTCCCATCCAGATGGGGCCTCGTGAATTATCTGTTTGCACCTCCAGGCAGGGAGTAGCTATGCACAGGGCCCTGTGAGGTCAGATGGTTCAGAAGAAGAATATAACCAGAGGGAAGAGCTAGGATGGGCTGGGCGGAGTGCCCCGTCACGTTGCTTGCTCAATCCTGTTTCAACTCTCATCCCACTCCCCACTTACTGGAGCAAAAATGACAGCATTCCCTGGCCATTCTAGCACTCCATCCCAGCCATTTTACCAAGTCCAACTGGCTTTGCTCCAATGAGAAATCCCTAAAAATTTTAAGAAAGCCTCAGCATGCAAAATGGAAGTGCTTTCCCTGTTCCCTGTAAAAGCACTGAAAAGAATATGTCAGTGAAACACCACAAATTCTGCCTCCTACATGAAATACCCTCCAACACAACAGTCAATGATTACCCCCATATCTGTAAGCATTTGTTGATGTTGCTTCTCATTCTGCAGTAGGCATATACTGCTTCTGCTGTTATTCACAAGTTGTGTAAATGTGTTCCTTCCTCAACAAGAAAGTAAACTAAGAAAGAAGCCCTACCCAGTTTTGTTCAGGTGGCAGAGTGTCAGCCTGTGGACCAAAGGGTCCTGGCTTTGATTCCAGTCAAGGACACATACCTTGGTTGCAGTGAGATACGTTTGTCTCCCATCGATGTTTATCTCTGTCTTTTCGTCTCTCTTCCACTCTCTCTAAAAGGTCAATGGAAGAAGAAGAAGAAGGAGAAGAAGAAGAAGAAGAAGAAGAAGAAG